>JAODAI010463956.1:0-14565 GCA_027575025.1 Scotoplanes globosa | reverse complement strand
ATATCGCATTGCGATTTGACACCAATATTAGCAAAGTAAAATGAGTTTTACCCTCAGAAAATAAAATTAAAACCAAATAAATGAAGGTCTGTGGGCCTACTGACCTGGGCTTTTTGGGAGCAATAAACCGGAACCAATCAATTCACATTTTCTGTTTGTCAGTGATAAATGTAAGTTGGGTTTTCTGACACGGCAATGCTTACCCAACATTATTAAACGTTACGCTTATCGGACAGTTTATGTGTGACAATTCAGAACTGCTGTGCGCATACACTATGTGTGTAGCGGTCCAAACTGAGGTGCTGATAAGCATGTCCTAAAATTAAACCATGTCATTTTGAGCAATTGCTAATTAAAGACTATGCTTACTACAAAACAGTTTTGTCATTAAATAGTAAAAGAGAGGGAATTTCCCAACATTTTTTGGGGGGATTGATTTTTGAAATTTTTGTGAATTATTTTAATGAAAATTGTATTTTCAAGGAATACAGTTCTTTATTATTGCTAAAAGGAAGTTTATTGTATTAAATATCACACCACGCTGTCAAACACTCTGTATTGATACAGCAAAATAACTTCAAGTTTTAGGATTTTTTTCCTCACATATGGGGGGGGGGTGGAACCAATGCAGGAGTTGTAATGATAGTGGAAATGACCTATGTTGTAATTTGTATTCAATAGATTTTATATGGAAAAATGTCCTCTTTAGTATTCACCTCATCAATAATTTATTCGCTGAAGTTTGTCAGGTAGAATCCACTGATAAAATATATGTTAAAAGTTTCATACAAAGATCAAAAGTAAACTCGTTGTTCTCTTTGTTTTCCATTTTGTATTTGTTTTCTACCCAGGTTGGTCTTCCTATGAAGCTAGTACGCAGTTATATAATCTTGCCCACTTAGGTGACTAGTTTAACTACTTGCATCTTATTGTAATAATTAGTGAGCATGCTCTCTGTCTCCGTGTGGTATACTGGTCATATCATATTACATCGTCATCATTCCTTTGTTTTCCTGTTTGTGGTTGTTGGGTGTTTATAACGTGTTTACAACGTATTTATCATACATTGTAGCACATTTTGGAAACGGGAATCTTTGAATATGCATGCTGTTAGGAATTGCTGACTCAAGTGGTATGGTAGTGCATTCGTCTTTCAGCCGGCTGGTTCTAGGTTCGTAATCGCTGACATGTCATACTGTAGGCCTACTGAATAATAACAAAGAAGCATATGTGTTATTGGTAGAGCAGTTGCCTTTCAACTAGTTGGTCCCATGTTCGTAACCTGGGGCATGTCATAAAAAATATTTTAAAAAGATGCACGTATGTTGTCTCTTCGATAAATATTAGGGTATGAGATCGGAACGTGACAAGCTTTCCGCACGGCCAGCGTTCCTCAACTCAGAAAATGAGCAAAGGCGCCATTAAATTATAGTGTGTTATTATAAGGAGCCAATAAACTTTAATAGTTCAACCAATCAATGGCATACACATTTTAGTCACTTACTTGATATTGGTAACAACTTAAAGTCAATTATCTCTCTAACCATATTACACTTGAATATTTTCCATTATTGCCAAACCATAAAAAATCAGCAAATGACGCCATTGAACTAAAGTGTTTGATTGAGCCAGCCAGTAACCGTAGTTAATATTTTTTGTTACCAACAAAGTAAATTGTCATATTCTTATGGCACTAAATGTCCATGATATTGCCAATGAAGGATTGCAATGACTGATGCCACACCACAATTTACATGTTGTACAGTATCCATTTTAATATCCTACATTCTAGTTCAAAAGCATGACTCGCAGTGTTAATTGTTTTATAAATTTTCGTTCACCTGTGACTATTTATTGTTCCTTTGTGTGTTCATATATTGCGTTTGATCATTCTAATGGTATGTGATCAATGTTAATACTGATTTATGTTTTAACAAAAAATGTCCCAGTTATCATTGATACTCAAGTAGGCGAATATAGATATTGTTTCATAATGTTCATCCCCATTATACCACGGTAGACCTTGTACTAGTGTCGGTATAGTGCTAAACATTATTCATATAATATGTTGCTGTTATAATTTGTACTGTAGGTGCTGAAATTATGCAAACAGTCGATCATAGCCATTCATAGCCATTACTGTAATAATTATTTCTCTGTAGTGTATTTTAAAGAGTAAATGAGTCAGGGAGTACTAGCTCTACTCCTGTACATATAATATTATTATTAGATTGAGAATGAGTCATAAAGTAAGTACTGCAGTATCGGTTTCACGGTTAATATCTTAACTTCAGATACCATCTACATTGATTACATTGAGGCACCGCATCTCATGTGAATTATTAATGACAACAATATGATGGACTAATGAGGATGATAAATTATCTGTCTTTTAATAGGGATTCTCTTTGAGGTCTAGAACATTCTTCTATTGTAAACCATGCAATGTTATCTTACTTATATCGGCCTGTAAGGATTATTTAATTCATGGTGCTATAAAAGAGACCTCCGAAGTGGGGAAAAGTCTAAAGACCTTTAAATTACAACTTCAAGTATGGGATTGGAGCATGGTCAACAATCCAGTGATCCTCGACTAGGAAAAAATTCAGAGGACGGCGCTATTAAACCGGAAGGTTAGAAATGAGCCGTTAAAACACAACCATCAAGTCGGATGGTCATCCAAAAGTTTACTGAATTTTATATTTTTTAATTTGAGAAAGGCATTCACATGAGAAAACAGTAATTGCTTTTGAAAAAAACACAGACTCGACCCGGGATTTGAACCCCGAATCTCACAATTGCGGCGTTTCATAGATCTCTAGAGCCACCAGCCTTTATACAAAGAACATAGTCTTTGATGTGATTCTTGACTTAACCTGCCAGGATCTCCCGATTAGAAGATGGATGCTCTACCGATTGAGCCAAGAATTACATTGACGGTAGTTGTGAAAGATACCAGATGACCCAACCCTGTTGATATCTACTAATATTATAGCACTGCCTATGTGGCAGAGGGAGCTACACACCAATTATATGGTGATATGTATCACAAAGTGCTAATCAGAAGGTCGTATTTGCAATCCAAGCTTGATCTGCATCGCAATAAAAAAAGTGAAAATGTATGTCCACTCTGCAAAACCACTTTTAACCATGATTTTTTAAAATAATTGTCTACCTTTTTTATAACAAACTAGGGTCACTGGGTCAGGCTGTAGTAATAAAACGTTTCTTAAATTTTGTTGATTTTACTACCGAAGGTTTCTTAGCAGTTTCTTCATTGTTACTATCGACAAACATTGTATAATTAGCAATCTTGTTTAGGATATCTAGATGTAAAAATTATTGATGTAAGTAGGTTATTGTCGATTTTAAGGCTAGACATGGCAGTATAATAAAATACTGAGTACTGTATGTTGTATACATTACACAGAAAAAGAAGACATTTATTATCATGCTAAAAATGTTGGGAGTTTCTTAATGATTTTAAATGTAGTAATAAAAGTTTCTTAACTTGTTTGGCTTCTGGTGCTAGTTTCTTATAGAAGAGTCTCTTTTTAAAAACCATGTAATATGCATCATGGTATAAATATGATCTTTCATAACAAGTAGATAATTTCAACAATATGTTTTCACTGTAGGCCTATGGCAAACACAGCACACTGTTAGCATGAATATGCAAAAAGTTGACATTGCTATTAAAAATATCTTCTAATTTATGATTCCCTATGGGTGGGGTGCATGTGAATGTTAATCATTAATGTATCAGTTTATTTTGTTTGTTGTTTAGTCATTATCATATAGGTCTGTAAGAATATTTGAATTTGTCCATGTTATTATATAATCTGTTCATCTAGGTGGCCCATGTATACCAGTAATCTAGTTCACTGTTATATGTTGCCATATATATATATTTATATTGCCACATAACTAGGTCAGTACTTGACCCTGTACTACCCACCACAAACCCATCATTCCTACAAAACTAATTGGTTAAAGAATCTTGTAATTTGGGATGTGTGGTGGGAGGAAAGATGATATGGGGTGGTATGGGAGGGGTCCAGAGGAAAGCAGAGCTATATATTTACAGTAATAAGCATCGTTTAAATTTCTCATTAATCTACAAAGCTAATTGCTTGTAGAATCTTGTAATTTGGAATGTGTGGTGGGAGGAATGAGATGTCACATATTTGTCTCTATGATGGGTAATCCTCTTTGTTTAAAGGAAAAGGTGATATGGGAAGGAGGATCCAGAGGAAATTTCACATAAATCAAGGGTGGTCCTCTTTTTAAAGAGAAAAGGTGGCATGGGAAAGGGATCCATAGAAAAGTAGAGATTTCACATAAATCTCTAAAGGGTATTCCGCTTTTTAAGGAGAAAAGGTGATATGGGAAGGGGGATCCAGAGGAAAGTAGAGATTTCACATAAATCTAAGGGTAATCCGCTTTTAAGCAGAAAAGGTGATATGGGAAGGGGGATCCAGAGGAAAGTAGAGATTTCACATAAATCTCTAAAGGGTAATCCTCTTTCTAAGGAGAAAAGGTGATATGGGAAGGGGGATCCAGAGGAAAGTATGTGAAATCTCTAAAGGGTAATCCCCTTTCTAAGGAGAAAAGGTGATATGGGAAGGGGGATCCAGATGAGGGTAATCCTCTTTCTAGGGAGAAAAGGTGACATGGGAAGGGTGATCCAGAGGAAAGTAGAGATTTCACATAAATCTCTAAAGGGTAATCCTCTTTTTAAGGAGAAAAGGTGACATGGGAAGGGGGCACCAGAGGTAAGTAGAGATTTCACATAAATATCTAAAGGGTAATCCTCTTATTAAGGGGAAATACACATATATATTTGTTTTGTGGATATTAATGATGTCATTCCAGCAATAGACAAAATCGGCTCATTAGATCACATTCTCTGGAATGTGTGGTTACGATTGTTTTCGGTAAACTACATTCCCTGAAGCGCGACGCTGTTTATGTTCTTGAAGCGCGACGCTGCTGAGCATACACTAACAAATTACACTGAGCTGGCACTGAGCAAGCATGGTCACTCGTGTGTGGCTCATGTATTTAATACACCCCGCTATCATCATGACAAAAACGTATATAAACACCCATTTCAGAACCCTTGACCCACATGTTGTCGATTGTGAAGATTAACGCTGTCTTTCTTCAGTAATTGTCAATCAATTAAATAAATACCAAACTTGTTGCCAGATGAAGGTCACATGTGATTTATTGTTACAGGGCATGACTATTCAGTTTTAAAATCAAAATTTATTATAGCTACACTTATGGAAATCGTGCCTGGTCTGTTTCACTTACAGTAATGTATATATTGTGATATAATGTACGATGTATCCGCTATTTGAGGTAGATTATATGAAATTAATATACAATCTGATAAATCAAATTATATTGTTTGGTGGACCTTGCAGGCTAGTCAGTGTAGACAGTGACATGTTGCCTGTACAAGAACTTTTCCAATACAAACAAGCAGCGCTGACAACTTATACAAACCCCATTTTGCTAACATTTACAGTCGTCGTGTAATATTATATTTTGTCCTCTATGATGTTGATAATGCTATATAATTTATACTTGTCACACGGTACTTCAGACAATCTGTCATCTATAGATGTGAATTTCATTTTCAGATCAAAGTTACACTTGCTATATCCTGCAGGTATACTATTATAGTTAACTATACAGGCAGTGCTTGAAAACATAATTTCGGCTGTATAATAATTTATGTATTATGAGTTAATATATGGTATATAGCCAGACCTCTGTAGATAATGTACTTATTCAGTGCTATTAAACCGTAACCCCGCACTAATTGCTCTTTACTCCCAATGATGGACATGGCGTAGCAACAAAATAAACACAGTGCATTGTCACCGTTGGGGAATATATTTACGTAGTGCGTTTAATTTTGCCGTTTGCATAGGTGTTGCAAACATGACCTTAATTAATACGGTATTTGTGTCGAATATGCCAGCATATATGCAAATATGACATAACATTTACAAATGCAAAATGTTAATTTGGGGTGAATAAATAATGTACCAAACTGTAGATTGTGATAGCCAGCCCTATAATGTAAACCTTGTTACTGGCTGGTTGGACAAATAAATGAAGTGTTTACCAAGTGCTATAATCATGCCTGTCCAGATTTGAGTGTAATTGTATATTCCAGTTAAATATATAATTCCCAGTGGGCAACCCAGTGGTAGTCGGCGCGTAACCGCTGCTTTGCCGCCGCCTAAACCGCCGCTCAATTATATATACAATTATTTAGAAATGACAATCTAACGCTTAATTACTGTAGAAGCACTAACAAAGTATTGCTTCTCAATGTACATTATTTCAAAATCATGCTTCTTGGCATACTTTGGCTATGACATGATATTTGTTTCAGTATCATGTGTAAATTTGTAGACAACAATTACAAACAGAAATTCTTTGAAGTTATTTTTCTACAAGATGATATATGCTAATAATGGAAAGAATAATTAATTGTTGTGTTTTAGAGAAATCAGCCAAATTAACTTGTATAACATTGATCAGTATATATCAAATACATCAATATTAAAAAGATTTTTCATCAAAACTACGTTTATGTGATAATCGTTAGTTTCATAAGATTAAATTAAAGTAAAATATAGGCCACACCCCCACACACAAAACCCCACACACAAAAATGTCTAAAACATCTTGTTTTAAAAAATATCTCATATCTTGTAATCTTATACATGTATATTTACTATTTTAATTTAGTATTTTAATTAAAAACATCAATTATTATGATTTAATTGATATCATTTATATTCTTGCGGCGGCCATAATTTGATCAACGCATTTTATTAACGCAGTGGACGCCTCGTAAATATTGTAATATAGGCAGCAAAGCATCAAATGATGCAATCGCCGCTGGTGGCAAGCCCGTCTCCGCGGCCGCTTGCGACCTGCCCACTGGGGGTTAATATGTTATTCACCATTAGTTTAAAAAAAAGTACGAAAAGGCCATTAGCTTTATTTTGATACCACAATCCAAAAAATATTAATGTTTGGTGTTAATGAATCTTTGTAATGGAGTAGATCACTTTCCATTTATATACAAGTGATCTATTTTAGAGGAAAACCCGCCCTATCTCAAACTGAAGAATGCCGATATAATAGCCAATTTGCCAGGGTGCATCATATATGTGAACTGCCACCACAGAAACGTTGTACTATTGGTAACTCTTATTGTAGAACATTCTTTGTTGGACCTTTAAACGATAACTTTCAAAACACAAATTTATAAGATATGAATGTTCATCATCTTCTAAGAGATTTTTCAGCCAATATATTACCCCGAACCATAGCAAGTTATATATCATTTGAAAGATATTGAACTATAGAATCGTAATATTACATAATCTCAATTTTCCCCAAAAATACTTTCGGCTGCTTTTGTGGTGTCAGGTCCCATATATGTGGTGTCAGGTCCCATATATGAAAGGCTTCCAGTGGCGCTCATTGTTTAATCAGGCCTGGAAGCCATTAATAATCAAAGTAACTGTAGACTCCTCCATTGATCATGTATTTGCTTTGAAGCAACTCTTTTCTCTTTTACAATCCCATAATACTTTGCAGCAGTCCGCTGCATTTATAAAGCAGTCATGCAACATGGCAAACGGTGTAGGTACGTTAAGTTAAGTTAGGGAATTCTGACATCTATTGATAAAAAACGACGATTATATAAGACGTATATTGCGGAGACGATATCGATAAGATGTGCGATGAAGTCACAGAGACAATATTATCAACAGCAGCAGATATTGCTTCACCAAATCAGAAAAGTTGAATGGATCAGCAAGGACATTGTCCTCATAATATAACCCTGAACTTCCATCACCCCTGAAGTGGACCTCCTAAACCCGTCCACGGTCACAAAGTCAAGATCATTCTTAAAGGCATTGATACAATATACGAGAACCAATGACTCTGGCAAGCCATTCCACTCATTCCACTGAGTTAATTTTTTATGGAATCTTGCTTATATCACACGCAAGAATGCAGACAGAACATCCGATCTCCCTTGTCATCTCACATAGGTCTACATTATACAGAAATAATACCTTGTCTAAACCTTTGTGAGGAGGACAAGTTGTTTTAAATATCACACTATTCAGGATTACGTAGACTCACTCTTATGCTATTTAATATATCCTGTGTGTACCATTTATGCCTCAGTACTTATATCAGATACACATGTCACCTTATCAACAGAGTTATCAACCTAGTTATTTCACGAGCAGAGCTTAGGGATATTAGCCAATTAGAGCGCCTGTATCTCTTTACGTAGACCGGTGTAATTGTTTGCTTATTATGCGCAGGCTTTATCATTTTTGCCGGGATGAGTTTCTAGAAGGCTTATAATAGGATATACTGTGTGGTGACTACTGAACTACAAATGCTGCATGTAAATCCTGTAATATGGTTTCCACATTTCAATGTTACAGTTTCACCCTTTCTCGTCGCTTATGACGAGAGTCATTTCAGTTTGTTTGTCCGAATTTTGTACATTCAAGTCACCCCTATGATATTCAAACCAGTTTCAAATGATTCACCACGCAGTTAGCATTCTAATGATGTACAGCTTCACACCGGCTGATATTGAACGTTTCCCGTTATTTGACATACAAAATCTGGGAATTCAGTTCGCGGAATAGGCATGCATGATATCATGGCAATTAGACAATGGGCTCAACGATGTGACGGAGAGGCTCGTAGATAATATTCCATAACTTTGCCATAGTTCACCATATATAATTCAATTTTGAAGTCAGAATAAAGGTAAAACTGTCCTCATAACACTTTTGTACTACATAAATTGATCAGAGAATGTTTACTCGTAAAAAATAATAATTCAAAGTCAGTGTTGCATAGCAGCTGTTTTGGTAAAAATGACTGGTTCTGGGAAGCATAGAGTGTAAAGAATTGAGAGGGTTAATATTATTCTTGTGGAAGGTCATTGTTGACTGAAGTCACTATTGACAACTCACACTGGTGTGCTATGTGCAGTATTGATGTAGTATATAAGTTTACCTAATGGAATATTGTTATAGTACCTCATACATGCTACTATCAGTATTACACTACACAATCACAGTTATTCTGGTGATATTGTAGTAATTTTCCATTGTAGATAATGTACCAATTAATAGCATCCATTTTGTGTATGCGTGCATGTGTGTTGTACCTACTTTGTGTCTGTATAATTACTCTTTGTGTCAGTAATATATTTGTTTAATTAAGAGAGAATGTTTCTAGTGTGTCTTCTTGTTATTCATTCCGTCCAGCATAATGCACTAATTTATTGATTCATTTATTGCGGAGTATCTTCACCCCATGGCATTTATAGGCAGACATAATGGTATGTATTGCCAATGTTAAGAGCTCTGGAGATGGAAATTTAAACAGGGATGGAGAACTTGTGCAATTTGTTGCTAATTTGTATATGGAAATACTTTATTTTTCAGCCTTGGTGCCATTATACGTGATAAATGGGGTATAATAACTTAATATGGAATTAATTATTTAAAACAGATGTTCAAAATACCCATGTGTATATATATATAATGTATCAAGATGAAAGACAGATGAACATCATAAATATTGATATTATAAGTTATACAACATATTTAGGTTAAATTTTAATTTATAATATTTATATATCATTATTATATTATGAATTACAGTGTTGTAGCTAGACCAAGCTTAGTGCTGGGCATCAAGTTGAATAAAAATAGCTGGTATGAGGGAGGGGTCGGAGGGGGGATGATACCCCCCTCATCGCCCCCTCACCCTCTCATCCCTTGTGTGTGAGAGGGTAGTACCTTACTGTAGCAGCATATGTGTCAAATAGATTGGCAGTTGGTCCTCCACAATCACTCAACTCTCAGACTCCCAGTAGCTGTATGTATGGCAGTGACCACATCCCGGTAACTATGTCGGTTCATAGGCTAAACCTGGTGGGGGGCGTCCATCGGATGAAGACATTAAATGGGGGTCCCGGTGCAGGACTACCTGTCCCGTTGTTCTAGTCTGGCCATCTTTCGCAAAGAGTAGGGAGTCATCCAGGATGGTCATTCCTTTTATTTGTTTGTATCGTTAACATTGTGACTTTAACTTTAATATAATGAACCTATCTGACACTAATTTAGCCTCGCTGGTGATGTGCCGTTACGCAATTGTGTCTCTCTCTCATCCCTACAAAAAATGTTAATCATGGTACGTTTTGGTGATATTTTTCAACATTTGTATGAAAGGGGGATACCATTTTTCTTCTCCACCTCCTAAAAAATCCCCCCTGAGTGCCGGGCGGAACCCCCCTGTGTACCCCGAGTGCCGGACAGAGATCTAGAGTGATGGGTGAAATACCCGGAACTTCCAGTTTGGCTACAGCACTGATGAATTAGAATCCGGATATAATTTACCAGCTCAGCCCAACATAGTTCTACTGTTTCTAGAATGCGTGGGACATGTGGTTTTGACATCTAAAGACAGAACTACAGTACATGGCAAATATTGATATCTTAACATCTGGAAATAATTCAACTATTTCATCCCAACAATGTACATCATGCATGTACAATGCTCTACAGATATAATATGATGTAAATCAAATATAGTTTAATTTCCTGTATAAGAAGATCCACATGAAAATTATTGATATTAAATATCTGGAAATCATTTTCAACAGTTCAGCTCAGCATATTTAGGATGCTTAGCAGCACCCAGACATTTATAGAATATAATAAATACTTTTCAAGAAAGATTTACATGACAAATATTGAAATAAATTAATGTTGAAGTTGAACTGTTATTGAGCTCAACGTACTATACATATATTACAATGGTCTATCTATCTACACTGTCAAAGTTTTGTTTCGTTTATTTGATTTCTTCTTTGTATGTCAATTAATAATTCAAATTATAATGTCATTGAAAATAGGTTCACAATATAATAATGAATAATATATATAAAGCTTTTAGTTATAAATAAGCTTTTTGCAACATATTTACAATACAATGAATATTTGCAACTTAACCCGTTTACTGCCAACAACCGTACATATGTACGGTATCACATACTTGTCACTTTGTGCTGACATCGTACATATACGCGTATATACATACTGTTAAGGTTCTCAACACACAGAAACCTATTGGCATAATACAGTGTAGCTGGGTAATAAAGAGAAACCAGTAGGAAGTAGACTTTTATAATCTAGTCCGTTTTACTATAGTAAAATTAAATAAATGTTATAGTATTCAAAAGAAAGAAAGTATATATATACACTACATGTGTATCCTACCCATATATAATATTAGAGAAATAACTAAACAACTGAAATAGCATATTTCCTTCAGAATTTTCACTGGGTTAGATAACCCTCATTTAGTGGGAATTACACAATTTTGCACTCTAGAAACGATTTAGTTGACGGCATGGGCTCCTCCATATATGAGTCCGGATATGAAAGAGGTTTTGTCACTAAGTTTGCACTGCAACATAAGCCCTATAAATCACAAAATGATAACTACCCATATAAATAAAGGAATGATAAAAGCCAACTTAATACAGTAGTTCAATGCAAATTTGTATTGTCCATTGCCAATTTGATTCAGCTGATACACATCTTGCCATCATTAATTATGTCCTTCGAATCCGGAGTGATGATGATTATATTCCAGTGGCTCTAACTGGTATATCATAGGCTTTGGGTGGCTCACATAACCACTGCGTTGAGAAGGGCCAGTGGACCTATTAATTCATTATTGTGGATGATGTGTAGGTCCTATAATGTGTATGCCCTGTGTATTATCTCTATTGTCGGATGGAATACCAACTGGTCCTCCACACGCACTCAACTCTCACCCGTGGCTCCCAGTAGCTGTCTTTTTGGCAGTGGCCACACCCTGGTAACTATGTCCATAGGCTAGACCTGGTGAGGGGCGTCCATCGGACGTTAAATGGCGGTCCCGGGGCAGGACTATCTGTCTCGTTATTCTAGTCTGGCCATTTTTTCGCAAAGCGTAGGGAGTTATCCCGGATGGTCATTCTTTTTATATGTTTGTATCGTTAACAATGTGATTTAATATAATTAACCTATCTGGCACTAATATAACCCCGCTGTTGCTGTTAAAGCAATTATATCTCTCTCTCCCTAGGTGATGTGTATATGTCCTAAACAAATGTCAACGCATTATTGTAATATAACAACATGGGAGTAAATTAAGGCGAGTCTGCTGAATGGTATTTGGGTCATCAGGATCCGGAGCTCATTTGGAGCATGCACAACACGTATGTGTACGACTGACTCATTTGGAGCATGCACAACACGTATGTGTACGACTGACGGTCTGGTAGTACAGGAACATGATTAATGTGAACAATTGGTGCACAATAATCATAACATACTATATTGCCAGAATCACGCACAATCATCAAGCTGTTTGCTGGCACTTTTGAGCCACAGTAATCATTCTCGGGGCTAGTTCTTTGGTTTACAGAGACAGGAGTTGGGCATAATATTAGCAGGCAGAGCTATTAAACAACTTTGGGATAAGTTTACATATATCTGGAAGGAATGATATGGGATGGTCAGTCTGGTGTGAAGGTGGGGAAGCCCCGGATTCAACCAGGTGCCCTGGTTTGGACAAATATAATGAGGGTTATGACAGATAGACGCATTACAAACAGATAGAAAGGGGAAGAAAAAATATTAGGTTAGTCCTGGATGTGTATAAATAGACTGGGGACGATTGCTCGGCAACATCTTCCGTAGCCTGTGAAAATAATTTGATGAGAAGGGTTCCGGGGTCAAGTGGGTGGACATGAGTAGGTTGGTTTAAATAAGAGTGGATGGGGATGATAAAGAGTCTTACAGAGGGGGTAGTAAGGGGATATAGGAGATGGACTGTGCATGTGAAGCCTATATATGGATGGAGGGTGATCTTTTGAAAGGGGCTGTCTCACGTGAAGGGAGGTTGGTAGAATGGGCAGAGGGACACCACGTTATGAGATGGAAGGATTGTGTTGAGATGGATTGTGGGGCGAGCAATTGCATGGTCATGTACGCGTATTTGGCAACATAGTTGAGTGTACGTTGAACAATGACGCAGAGTTAGTTTAGTGTATTCTTGCCTTGGGGATAAAAAGGGAGATATACAAAGCATTAGTTGTAATAGTATTATATTAATAGTAATAATAATACATATCGCCTATTATAGTTATAATTTAATGGAAGCTTCCAATAATGGAGATTGTATCGTTTAAATGTATGTTTCACAGTGCAGTTGTGATGCTTTACAATGTTACGTTTCATTTCCGTTCATATCTGTGTCGTTATAGCAGTGCCTATTGATAAAGTATTATTATAGCGTCCTACATGAAGCATTTACGTCAGTAAATTAACAAATAATCTGACTGCAGTAAACTGATTTGCGTCACAACATACAGTATAATAATTTATAAAGCATTCCATTCTACTCTGGTCTGAGACTGGCACTCAAAATGCCTTCATCCCAACAGACTGCAGTAAGATTGTCTCAAGAATCAAGATCATTATTAGTAGGAAATCCATACAACTATTTCAGGTGTATACTGAGCACAAAGAATTATTTCTGGATATTAATTTAAATTGTGTCCTGCGTAAAGCCTACATGTATACATACTGTAGCCAGCAAGTGCGATCTGTTTTTGGGGTTTACAGAATATGTGCATAATTGGCAATTGTGTTGAATGTGTGAATGCTATTGGTTGTTAGATGGTGTGTTTGATGATGTATTTCATAGACTGTAGTTCAAGTGGTTTGAGAAGCTAGAGCAGTTTATGGTAATGTATGAATTATAGACTGTAATCTGTAGGGTATGCTAAAGATGTCAGAGGCTACATATCTGTATATTAAGCAGACACAGAAGATAGCTTTGTTGTAGTGAATGATACATGTATTAGACCGTGAGTCATTGCAGATACTAGGTACTGGTCCTGGAAGCATAACATATGTAGATGATACAGTTAGTCATTAGTATCTAGTGCACCATTTTGTCAAATACCGCTATTACTGTAATAGTCATAGTATGTCAACATGACAATATATTAAATTTAATAATGTTCAAAGGTTAGGATGCTAAGATGTCTATTTAATCTAGATCGTTTTTTAAGATACTTTAATATCAAATTAACAGTCTGTTTATTGTAGCTTATAAAGTTAGACCTATGCACAATAATTTCTTCTGCAAGTCTGGTAAGTTGTTGCTTATATAATATCATCAACTTGAGCACACGTGGCTGTGGATGCATGGTGTTCAAAAGTACACACAAGTGATGATCTTAGGTGATAACTTTGCAAACTGGTCCTAAGATAGTTCTCCAGTCAGATTATAGTTTTGAAGAATATAGTTAAGCTTTATTAGCGTGGAGAAGGCTTTATACAGAGCTTCCGAGAATACTTCCATCACATTGCAATTACGTTACATTAATTTACATATTATTATTCATATTGTATAAATTGT
>JAODAI010463845.1:0-14566 GCA_027575025.1 Scotoplanes globosa | reverse complement strand
AGAATCGCACACAAACAAGGAAACATATGTGCAAAGACAATGTGAAAGGTTTTATACCATTATTATTTGTTTTATGTCTTTCAGACGTGCAAGAAGTGCTAAGCGATCGACAATTAATACAACCATTACAATACTAAGTAAGAGTAGTATAACAGTAACTTGTCTAAGTCACTAGGCCACCAGCATAGCCTGGCATAGCGTAGGCTAGGCCCTAACGTTAATTGTCTTGCTCCTCTAGAGTAGAAATTTAATGGCCAAAACTGAAACTTGTGAAAGGTCTAGCCTATCCGATGCTTGATTTAGTTGTAAACATATACCTGCCAGATGTGGTCTGCTTTGAATGAGTCACCAATCTTCCTGCTTTCGTTAAAAATCCAGTCATTATTGAACTTGTCATGGTGGTCGCAATCTTTATGGGCGCCGCCATTTTGTGTTGTGAATATATTTTTTAATTTAACTTCAGTTTAATTTTAATGTGATAGTGCGCCATTTATACATGTTGTTTCATTTCCTTATTCTGTAGCAAGTGTCTTTGGAAAGATTACTGTAACACAGATCAATAGGCCTACTATTACCACGGTGACTCGAAAGCGCGATCACAGGCTCGGATCCAGGGCAGGGGCATAGGCAGGATTTTGTTTGGGGGGAGGAGACTTCAAATTGTTATCCCCATTTCAGTCTCTCTCAGCGGAACGCCAATCCGTTTGGCGCGGAGCATACCGAAAAAAATTGGTCTTTCAAAATGAGCTTAGATACAAAATGGTGCTATCTGTGACCTATTTAGCTATAATTCAAAGTGGCAAAGTGCAATCTTCTAAAATCAAAGTTTACTAATATGAACGTAGGATCAATTAAAAAATGATTAAACATTTGTTAATTAACCAAGACTTCTCGGACAGGGAACTTGAGGTTTTCCTACGTCGGGGAAGTAGGAAACCGGCGGCGGAGAAATCCTAATAGCACCCTTCTCGATCCACCCACTGGATATTTTGTAGCCTATAGGCCTACTACTGTGTGAAAGATTGTGAACATGTTTCCTGAAACCTTTCACAATGTGTATAACATTTTTTGTTTATTACAGATCTTGTGTCGCCCCCGGAGTTGTATCTTTCTTGTTTAAACGAGCATCTATAGTAGCATCCATGGCATACCGCTATGATATGGTGAAGGCAACAGCAGCGTCGGGCTTACGGGGCCGGACCGACGTTTCTCGGCAGTGGGGAGGCTGTTTAATATACAGCCTATTAAAATTCTACCAAAAATTCAACCGTGTGTATGATGCACGGTTTGAAAAAAATACTTTAATAAAAGGTCAATATCACAAGTATATACAGTATTTCATCCCCCGTCATGGAAAATATCCCTCTATATGGGAAGAAATCTCACTTTTCGAGACGTTTAGCGCCCGTCGCATCGGGGAATATCACTCAATTCAACCCTTGTATTTATATCATAGCTTATTTTCACCAGTGTAGGCCTATATTACATACAAATCAAATTTCCGCGACGGATTCAACACTCATGATTCTTCCCCAGTGAGAGCCTAAGTTCTCCCCCACTGGCACCATCGTTGGATGGAGGAGGGTTGTCCATCATGTGGCAATAACTTTTTAATCAATCTATCCGCAAGACTGAAGACTCCTTGGCATCTTAACCTCAGACAGAGAAATTGTTCAAGCACATGTATACATGCTGGAATAACACATGTGCCCCAAACTTTCCCTTTTAATTTATTTGAAAGGTGCCAATCTGTTATAGCCCCTCTTCTAGAATAATAACGTATTTGTAAGGCCCAGCTTCTACGTGTGCGAAAAAGCACACATATGCACAGATGGGCCGAATTGATATAGAAATAAAATATTATATCATACTATAAACTTTCACATAAAAGTCATTGCTATCGGAGAAAAGATAATGTTTAAGATAACGTTTGAATTTATCCTGATTATTAATATTATACGTAACATCATGGGCAATGCATTCCAAAGACGAGGACCACACACTGCAAAGGCACGGTCTCCGAATTTAGTTTTAATGCAAGGGACGATTAATAATTTTGTCCGGTTGCTAGAACCATGGAGCTATAGTAGCTCCATGCTAGAACTGACAATGACTTGTCTGATGTAGTGTGGAGCAGTTCCATAGAGGCTCTTATGGACGATCAATAACATTTTGAAAATGATACGTTCATGTACTGACAGCCAGTGTAAGTCATGGAACAATTCAGAAACATGATCTCTACCAGCAGTTGAAATATAAATGGTTGTTTTTAGTAATTTTATTCACTTTCTGGCAAGTACCTTGCAAATGTATTGATAAAATGGTGACGTTTCAATCCACCACGGATTCACGCCCTTGGCGCTTACCAACGGCGTTCTCGGGATGTCCCCGGTATCCCCGTGCCCGGCTTTTTCCATTTTTTGTATTCCTATCATACAAGGCCTATATTAAAAGTATAAACAAATATTCACTGAGAAGCTATATATCATGCACGGTTGGATTATTTTTGTATCAATAAAGGCCAATATCACAAATATGAGAACTACTCGTTTTTTATAAGAAACTCTTCTATGAGTAACTAGCCTGAGGCTAAAAAAGTTAAGAAACTTTTAGTACTACATAATTTAAAATCACTGAGAAACTCCAAAAATGTAGTATTACAAAATCTTAATAAATGTCTTTGGTTTGTTATGCATAGTGTACCGTACTGTATTTTGCTACACCGTTAAATCTAGTCTTAAATCAACAATGTAACTTGTATCATTAATTTCAACACATAGATATCTTGCAGAAGATTGCCAATTTATGCATATTTTATAGGAAACTTCGATAGTAAAAATTAAGAAACTGATAAGAAACTCTTAGTAGTAAAATGGGTAAAAAAATAAGAAACTTTTTAGTACTAGGGTCTGATCCTAGTTTCTTATGAAATAGTGTATTCAGATCCCGTGCGGGAAACTATCTCTCTGTCGGGGAAACAAATCCCACTATCGGTTAGGTCTATCCCCCGAATAGTATTCAATTCGTCGGGGATTTATATTATAGCCTATTTTCCCCAGTGTATTATAAACAGACATATTTAAAATTCCTCGACCGATTCATCATTTCTTCCCCGACGGGTTAATTGTTTTAAGTCTATACAAGTATAGGTTCTTACCATAGTCCAGAACCAGGATGCTTTCCTTCAAGCTCTTTTTCTCTGACAAGGGAATAAAATAGAGTGGAGTCGACTCCTCGGCGGCCGCTGTGTCGCTACTTAACTGTTCATCCTCCGATATTGTCTGCATGTTCATGTTATCCGACATAGTGCCACGTGCACCTCGTATCCGTCTTGCTTTGCTATCATTGAGACAGTTTGCAGTCATCATTGTGTCGACTGTAGGGTATTGCATCTCTCTCTCTCAATTTTAACTTATTAAAACATACGACTCAAAGGGTGGAAATATCTTTCTCATAAAGGATATCTTAACAACCAAATTACTAAATTGATAAAGATGTCGAAATAGGGATGTTTTGGGAAACTGTCATGAAACATATCATTCAGTCTGAGCTGTTGTAACTGAATTTAGGCCTACTTCTGTATATCCTCTATTCATTATTCCTGTACTCGATATCTACTCTATTTCACTTGAAGAACTGGGGAACTTTGGCCTAATTAACGTTATATCCTATTGCCATGTTCGTACGGTATATAGACATTAATTATTCTTAGCTTTTCACTATGCTTGTATTATATACGCATCACTAAATAAATTTGAACTAATAAACCGAACTTGGCTCTCTGCTCGATTTTCACTCGCTGTCACGATTTCACAAATAATTGTTACACAATGTGAATGCAATTGAGTGATATTTGTGCACATTACTTTATCCCGTGGCAAATATGGTGGATATAAATGATAAGCTTGATTACTGCAACCACACCCGAATCAGTAAGAAATTCAATTGGTCGTCTGACTGGAGTATTTCTGCTTAATTTGAAGTATTTCTCTCAGCTAATGGTGGCGATGTTATATAACTTCAACCGGCACCTCAAAGTCCAAGACGGTTTGTGGTCGAATCCTCTTTGAACCCGTCCTACGTTCCGTCCTACGCCACCGTTCCGTCCTTCAGTATGTATAGTTTCCTGTTTCCCCCCTATTTCCGGTTCGCCCACAGATCCTCAAGTTCTGTATCTACAGATTCCCAACACTCTGTTTATCTTCGGATACTTATTCACTTCCGGCCATCTGGCCAACTGAAGCGGCGCAAGCTGGACCAGTTTACAAGTATTTCACTCTCTCTCTTTGAACCATGAACCCTATTAAATACCTTCTTGTGGTTTCAATTAAATTAACCGATTGCATAACAGTGTTCAACCAGTTACAGAGAATGATACAATCAATAACTACACACTATTGATTGATCAGTGATGTGGCTATTGATTGATCAGTGATGTGGCTAAGTGGTTGAGGTTCTTGGCTCTACTGCGAAGCTATGAATCTCAGCTTAATTATCGTGCCGATCCAGGGTTCGAGTCCCGTGTTGGGCCTAGTATAGTGTGTCTTTTATCTGATAGCAATGATCACGGTTTTCCCATACCGACGTCTTTCTCAAATGTATAGCTCCCAAATTTGACATCAAATTTATTAAGTGGACGATGGATGACCTATCACCCGGAGTGAAGTTGTAATTTTTTCCATTTCGATGGCCTCTTGGCGTCGTAAAATTAACTATAAGCCGGCCTTCAAGGCAGATTATTAGTAGGAATCCCTTCTTTTATCATTCGAAGTTCAGTAATATAGTTGAGTCTCGTCTGCGCAAAATTCTAGGCAATAATTCCCAGCAAAATATCACAATCCTGCGCAAGATTTATTGCAACTTAAGAATACCAAGTAGTATGCCTATATATGGTCACTAGTCTGCCTCTTCCTCTCCTTGTACATTTCAGTGCCACATCTCTCAGTTCAAATAAGTTGCTTGGGAGTCTTCGGAGAGTACCGATTGCCTCCGAAGATTAACCGAAAACGTAGTCTTCTGGGAGCCTTCAGTCTGTCAGTTTTCTTCCTTAAATGTGATTATTCCTACAGGTCTATGGTAGCTATTAATATCGTTCTCAGTATGCCTATGTCGTAAATATACTGAAAGTGATAATATATTATTTGCGGAATCATATGATCTCATATTGAGAGAGTGGAGTAAATCAAATAAACCAAACTAAAATGAATTATATACAAGACTACAATCACTCAGTGCCACTGTTGCTACCAGCATATTATCTGTTTGCAAGCACTTTAAATTAGTTAACCAAACAGTGTGTGGTCCTGTTACTAAGTTTACCAATGATATGATGGTGTAGGATTTTAAGCTGGTATATATATAGGTACCCCTTCACGCTGATGTAGATCGGTGGATATGAGCCTATGTTAATTTCTTTAATTCAATGTTGTATTAATTCACTTCCTTGTAACTATTGTATAATGTTGCATAATATAACATACCGGTCTACTAACGGTCATTGGAACAAGTACTGCTATATGTTAAAATAACATAACATGTAGTTTGATGATATCAGTTTAAATCCATCTAACGCTCGTCACTCCGCTCCCGGGGGGGGGGCTTAGCCGGTATCTTACTAAACTGGTGCAAGGATTATCCCCTCCCAGAGGGGTTTAGACGGTACCTTACTAGACTGATGCAAGAATTATCCCATCCCAGAGGGGCGTATAGGCGGTACCTTACTATAGACTGGTTCAAGGATTATCCCCTCCCAGAGGGGCTTAGACGGTACCTTACTAGACTGGTGTAATGATTATCCCCCTGAGGGGCTTAGACGGTACCTTACTAAACTGGTGCAAGGATTATCCCCTCCCAGAGGGGCTTAGACGGTACCTTACTAGACTGGTACAATGATTATTCCCTCCCAGAGGGGCTTAGACGGTATCTTACTAGACTGGTGCAAGGATTATCCCCTCCCAGAGGAGCTTAGGCGGTACCTTACTAGACTGGTGCAAGGATTACCCCACCCAGAGGGGTTTATATAGTACCTTACTATACTGGTGCAAGGAGTATCCCCTCCCAGAGGGGTTTAGACGGTACCTTACTAGACTGGTGCAATGAGTATCCCCTGCCAGAGGAGCTTAGGCGGTACCTTACTAGACTGGTGCAAGGATTACCCCCCACAGAGGGGCTTAGACGGTACCTTACTATACTGGTGCAAGGATTATCCCCTCCCAGAGGGGCTTAGACGGTACCTTACTAGACTGGTGCAAGGATTATCCCTTCCCAGAGGATTTTGATGGTACCTTACTAGACTGGTGCAAGGATTATCCCCTCCCAGAGGGGCTTAGATGGTACCTTACTAGACTGGTGCAAGGATTATCCCCTCCCAGAGGGGCTTATACGGTACCTTACTAGAGTGGTGCAAGGATTATCCTCTCTCAGAGGGGCTTAGAGGGTACCTTACTAGACCGGTGTAAGGATTTTTAACAATCGACTTAGCACATTATGTTCGGAACACGGATGCGTTATCCTTCCTTACGTCAACCAATGGCCCTTTAACAGGAGGCGAACTCACAACCCTCGAATCGTTAATCCAGGGCAATATATCGCTAGACCACGGCGGCTAGCATAATTTTTCCAGGCTACACCAGGGCAAATTTGACAATTTGGCCAATCACATCGATGGAAACGGACAACGCCCACAACTTGTTGGAAATCACTTTCAGTTACATTTTCAAAATTTTGAAGTCGGATTGTGAAAGACCGATGTCGATTCCCTCAAAGGAGACCTTAAAATTCAGTTGACTCCCTATTTTCTAATACATTAACGTACTAAAAAAATCGAGGCTTGCCCTGGTGTAGCCTGGGAAAAAATACGCGAGCCGATGGATCAACTCTTCCGCATCTCCCCTACTCCATTGCACGACATGTGATCTATTTGAGGAAAACGTCCCCCATCTCAAAATGAAGAATGCCGACATAATACCCGATCTGCTGTGAAGCGTGTGCCTACTATATCCCAGCCAACAATTCTGATTCGGCCCCAATTGGGCCACTGTGTGGGCAAACCGATTGTATTTTTGAATTTGATTGATTCATTGATTGGTTTATTTATATCATCAAATATCACCAAATCAATTAATCAAATTCATTAACTTTGAAAAATAATGGTTTCATGATTTTGGTATCAAAATGAGGATAATGATCTCCTCTATATATGTGATGCACCACGGTAGATCGGGTATTACATGTCGGCCCTGGGTCATGTAGAGATATTGGTGTAAACAGAAAGAGGAGACCATGCAGTAGCTTTATTTTGATTCCCAAATCAAGAAAGTATTAATATTCTAAGTTTTTTTAACAGAATAGGCCATATTCCATTGGACTTTTGATATATTTTGGAGGAAATTTAACCCCTCATATCTCAAAATGGAGAATTGTGACATAATACCCGATCTGCCACGGTGCATAGTATAGTAAGCAATTCTTCATGATCCCTGTTTTGAACTGATAGAGAATCCACATTGTAGCCGAAAGGTACTAGTACCAAGTTGAGGGCTGATGATCATTTATATACATGCAAATTTCCAAGTCGGTCTGTCAAGGGGGGGGGGGGAGGGGCTCTATTTTTAAGCCTCAAAATAGCCCATTGCAGTTAGGGTTAAAACAGTTGCATTCTGATTGATAACATTCATACTTCTTATTATGGAAGTAGTATCATTTTTACATGAAATAAATACAGATTACAATAATTATATATGTTTCCTTTTTACCTTTTTTTCATTTCTTTATTCTGCATGATACATTAGCGGCAAAGTTTCAATAATTATGTTACATAATCGTTGCATTATAATTAATATATATGATTGATTCAATCTTGATATTTATTAACTTAAGAAAACTGACTGATATGAAATAATAATGTCAGAGTGCGATTTAAGTGACGAAGAGAAAGCGTGATCACCACAGGATTTTAATCTAGTTCTGGGTACAGAGATAGTAGATCTTAAAGAATAACGGGATGGACAGACAGGCAAATATAATCAGTTAAGTAAGAAGGGGAAGAATCGTTGATGCAATTATATATACAAATTAATAACTTTAATTTTGTATTCAACAGGGAGGGAGCCAATGCCTAGTATACATACGTACTATAGTATGTCATGTTGGCCATTGCTATTAACCCTTACAGTAATGCGAAATAAGCAGTCGCCCGCCGCCAAATGCAACCCAAAACATCAGCGGGCGACCCAAACCACCTGCCTGACGAGTAAAAAAACCCCATTAATTATGAAAATATACAGAAACAAATCATACTTAGGAAGTAACCATAATATATCGGGCGAGGATTTAGATTGAAATAACAGAATGCAACATTTCAATCAATTATTTCACAACTTTCCTCTCAACTGATGAAATTATGTTGCACATGAAAATTGCTAAGAACCAAACATATTCAGGTTAGTAAAAAAAATTGGCGTGGTACTTGCCAAAAAATAAAATGTCAATTATGTAATTTTTATACAAATTAGGTCATTATTGTGTAAAAAAGTCAAAAATAAAAAAAAAAATGGAAATGATCACACACCTTTAAATGTTTCCAAAGTTAAACTCATCAACATTGTGATCAATGAGTGCTGCTAACGGTCCATCATCATGTTATTTTTACTCTCAGAATCACTCAAAAAAATTAGTCACATTGTCCCTAAAATGTCACCAAATGTGCCTCTATATATCGTCGCTGGAGAATAAAACTGTGCTATGTCCAAATTTGTCGTTTTGAGATAATCGCGTTTAAGCGTTTTAATTTTGTCATAAAACAGTATCCATTAACCAAAATCTAAGAATATTGAATTATGACTAATACATTGTCATCATTTCTTAATACAAATATCAATTTTAAATTTATATCAACCATGCGGTATTTTGGCGGGTGTTAAATGGTATTTATAGAATTCAAAACTGTCCTATGTCCAGGACATCTAGACAGTTTGTCATTCCAGAGCACTGTTTATCGTGGACATGGGACAGTTTATCATTCCACAATTGAAAATATTATGGACATTGCACATTTCACTTTACATTTTTCAACACAACAGAAAGTAGCGTACATGATTCTAGAACAGTCTCCCATCAAAATCTCAATTTTTCCAAAAGTGGACATAGCACAGTTTTATTCTCCAGCGACGATATATTGATTTTGGTATGGTACTTACTTCATAGTACCGAATGAAAGCTAAAAATACATTCTTTACATATACAGCTGCTATAAAACAAATCTCTCTAAATATGATTTTGGAACATGCCCCTGCTTTTGATGCGATGGTTCACGGTTTTGATGCGATATGTGACCGTCCACGACGAACGGGCTGTAAAGTCACAAACTTATCCTGTTTGGGGGTTTTGTGCAATTCTGAATAGATTTAATTCTTATAGCTTTAAAATGATGCATCTATCATTATGTTTCAATATTATGCAGACAATGGACAGACGAACGGGCTGTAAAGTCACAAACTTGTCCTGTTTTGAGGTTTAGTGCAATTCTGAATATATTTAATTCTTATAGCTTTAAAATGATGCATGTATCATAATGTTTCAATATTATGCAGTCAAGGGACATGCTGCGTGGTGATGTCTATGTGAGTACACAGCAACGTACATAATCACACAGTATTGTCAGTAACAGAGCATGTTGTGACTCTACAGCCCTTTCTTGGTGAATGCTCACATATATGGTACAGTACTGGAGAGGTCACTTATATAACCCTTCAGTGGGGTGTTTGGGGTGTGCGTGAGGGGTAGTACCTTATTGTAGTAGTTAACCGCAATCCACTGGATTTATAATTAACCTAGGCCTATATAACCTCGGTGTTGAAGTGCCGTTAGGAAACAATCGCTCAACTCTCACCATTGGCTCCCAGTAGCTGTCTTTATGTCAGTGGTCACACCCCGGTGACTATGTCGGTTCATAGACTAAACTTGGTGAGGGGTGTCCATCGATAGAGGACGTTAAATGGCGGTCCCGAGGCAGGACTACCAGTCTCGTTATTCTAGTCTAGCCATCTTTTCGCAAAGAGCAGGGAGTTATCCCTGATGGTCTTTTATTTGTTTGTATCGTTAATATTGTGACTTGGATTATAATTAACCAACTGGATCTTATATAACCTCGCTGTTGATGTGCCGTTAAGCAATTATCTCTCTTGGAAGCTGTGGTTTTGGGACATGACCATTACGTATTTAATATAATTGGACAATCTTTATTGCTTTTGACTTCGCTAATGAAGTGAAAGCAACATGGCCCTCGGATGAAATACAGCATGTCTATACAGTATGTCTATAGAATGTATATGAATCTATATATAACACACAATTTCTTCAACTCACAATTTCTTCAACTTGAGATGTCAGAAAAATCTGAAACTCATTACCAATTTATGTTATTGACGCAGACGACTTAAATGCATAGAAACGTCTGGATAAACATTGGAAATATCAAGCTTTCCGCTACCATTACAAGTCTGGCCACTCTGAAGCCATGAAGTTAATTTATTATGTTAACCCGTTTAGTGCTAGATACTTTTTGTGTGTTCTATACGCCTGTGCTGAATTGTTTTAGCACAAAGGTATATCGCGTACGCGGTGTGTGTACATAATGCACGCTATAGCATACGCGCGTAAGATACAGGCATTTGATACCTTTCATCCAGTATCATCATAGGTACCATAGGTGTATCATAGGTATCAAACAAAATGTGAAATCTTACCAATTCTCTTCGTGTTTCCTCGATCTTCACCTTTGCGAGCGAAACGTTTGGAGGGAGATTGTGATAGCTGTCTAATTTAGATTTCAGTGGAGTAATCTTTCCAACTATATTCTCAAGGTCCTGGATGGAAACAAATAAAATATTATAGTTTATATACTTCCTCATAGTATAATTTAATTTTAGGCCTATGTGCTCATACTTTGCAGATGTTACATATTTAATGATAAATATCCAAGGTTGGCCAGATATATCGCTATGATATGGATTTGGGACTACCTGTATTTTGTTATGCATTCCTGTATGACTGCTTCTGATAAATATTGAATAAAATAAAGATATATGACAACATGTTTTCAAATTGTAGTATATATTGCCCATCAAATCGATCATTTTACAGGTGAAATTTTGACTTGGCTATTAAAGTTATCTTAAGGGACAGCTAAATTCTGCAGATTCAAAATAATGTCATAGATCAGATAAAATGATGCAATATGCACCACACAGAATCTAAATAACTCTAATAATAATTTTCACGATATTGACGTTTAGATGTTGACATGGTGTTGACATTTTTGAGGAATTGACTAAGTCTGATTGATGATGATGTCATCACTGGACCACACAAACACATTATTATGTATTTATTTAGGATATAGTTTAGTCTTTTCCGGTTATCTCAGAACTTTCAGAGAGCATGCAAGGTCAGTAATTTGAATATGGAGTGTTAATTATATTCCAGTGGTTCTAACTGTTATCAAAAGCTTTCGGTGGCTCATATAACCTCTGCATTGAAAAGGGCCAGCAAACCTAAGCAATCAATCAATAATCATTTTGTTTCTAGGCCTAAAATTATAAAGATATAAAATATTAGGAAATACATAGGATTTTAGCTGTCCATACATCATCAGTAGTAGACTTACTTCAAAGTCAATTTACTTGAAAATGTCAGCCCATAGCAAAGTTTAAATGTCAATATTTTGACAAATATTAGAACTATTTCAATTTGGTTTAGCGCATATATTGTAGATTTTTATCTGATCTATGACATATTATTTGGAAATGTCAATATTTTGACAAATATTAGAGCTATTTCAATTTGGTTTAGCGTATATATTGTAGATTTTTTATCTGATCTATGACATATTATTTGGAATCTACACACTGTAGTTGTCCTTTGAACTTTGTAGGTGAAAAGCACGGATTTGACCGAATAAATAATATTATTCTGTGGAATTATAACTATCGGATTGTAGTTGTGTCATCAGCAAATAGTATAAACTTGAAAATATTACTTAATAGATGTCATTTATATACAAAATAAAGAGCAGCGGTCCTAAACTTGATCCCTGTGACACACCTATATTTCAGTTTCCTGGCACTTTTCAATGCAGAACGACTCAAGCATTTGATATACCAAAATGGTGGGGGATATATCTCCTCTTGTTTATGCCGCCGAATGAAATGTGTATGAAAGATATCTAGATATACACTTTTTTAGAATATTTTTACCTTTGCCAATTTGACGAGGTTCTGATGATATATTGAAGGGTCAACGCCGTTCTTGTCAAGCTCCATCTGTGATAGGAAGAAAATCAATTTATGGTATTTTTTTTATATCATCATTCATCTAGGAGTAGGCTGTGGCGTAGCGGTAAAGCGCTACGCTCTTGCAGCTACTGCGACAGTGGTTCGATCCCCGGTCGGACGTGCAAATGGGATGGCGGCGGTGTCTACAACTAGAGGTTTTACTCCGGGCACTCCGGTTTTCCCCTTTATCCCCTTGTCCGTTGGTTGCGTCACAGGGCCTTCTGGAAGATTAGCCAATGGCTAAAGAAGTTTACCCCGACATGAAATGTTGAAATAAAAGAAATAAATACAAATTTATAGAACATGCAACCATTGCCTACAATATAGGTGTACGTAAATATACCTACAATTTTACTGTACTTAAAAAATATATATATAAATGTTGTGTCATTTATATAGCGCCTTTTTCTACTATAGTTACAAAGCGCTTTACATTTCCCGAGTCATTGATGAACTCGTTGAACCCACATTTATAAGTAGGTCAATGGCAGCAGCTAAAGCAGCACTCGGTGACATAGGTACCCACTTAACACCTGGGCAGAGAGAAGCAATCGAGATAAAGTGTCTTGCTCAGGGACACAGGGTGAAATGGTTCCGCCAGCATTCGAACCAGTAATCCTTGGATCACTAAACTGTAGCACTAACCATTGCGCCACGACACCTCTCAATTATCAATAATTGTCAGCATATACCACGATGTGACTGTCCACAACGAAAGGGCTGTAATGTCAGAAATGCGATCTGAAGTTTGTGCATTTCTGACTACCTGTTTTCCGCTTAGATATTCGATGGACGGCGATCAGTATAATTCCAGAAAATTGTATGACTTCGCCCCCCCCCCCCCCTTGGACAATTGATGGCTACGCGCCCGAGAGAGGGTGGGTGTAAGTCTTGGAGAGTCAGTTGCATGGTACCCTCCTTAAGGTGCAGGAGATGTGTTCGGAGCAGGCCGAACAGCCGGGCAAGGGCGGCCGGCAGAGTGCGTCATCTGAAAGACGAATGTATCATGCAGTTTCGATATATCAAGAAGTCAAATTGCATGCCTGAAGTTCATGCATCTATGTGCGGACATTTCAACGAAAATAATCACATATTTTGGTTGCACCACAAAATAGCGTGTTCCAACTTTACAGTCCTTCCGTGGTGGATGGTCACATATTGATGCGATTTTAGCCATAGATTAATTTTGGTAAAATTTTGCAGCAATTTTCTGTCAATAAATATTTGTGACAGATGATTTCAATTTATAGGCCTACTGTATACATGGCACCCTACAGTAAAAGTGATAGGACATGCAGCGGTCTTTAACGTCAAAATATTGCTTTCTAATAAAAAATAGTGACTATTGAATGTACGCTAAAAAAATATATGGATGGACACATCGGGTACATTGGATATTATGTCGGCATTCTTCATTTTGAGATAAGAGGAGGTTCTTCTCCAAAATAGATCACAATGTGCAACAGAAATGACAAACTCCCTTAAAACATTGAGTCACCTAAAAAAGATTTTGGTATGGAAAATCTAAAGGTATCCTTTCCCTTTTCCACTCAAGTATCAACATGACCAAGGGTCAACATAATACCAAATATGCTGTGGTACAACATCACACATGCAGCTGCATATTAATGAGCATTACGACTGAACATACATGGATAACATTGTATATGTTTTGCATACAACAGTAGCTTTTATGCACTTGTTAATTATAACCCCCCCCCTACCCGGGCATAGCCGGGACTGTAACGGGGATGTTATTTTCATAATTGTAACATGGGCGTTTTTCCCCGCTACATTCGTGAACAGTCCCGGCAGGGCGGGGCATTCTTTTGCTGTCACATTCCGTCTAAGTCCCGGCTAAATCCCCGCTACAGTGCTATTACATATGGTGCAAGTCCCGGCTCTCAATCCAGGCCCAATTTTCACTGCGCACATCCATGTTACACTGGTGTTACATTCCCGGTATAGCGGGGACACAAAAATGTGAACATTCCTGGCTAAACGGTAGCAACTTCCCCGCTATGCCCGGGGAGGGGAGGGCCGGAATTACAATTGACAAGTACATGAGCAGTATTCATAATAATAATATAGGCCTATATCATTTTAGATTGATTGATTGATTCTAAGGCCATACATTTGGCCCTTTTCAACAACGATTGACGGATTGATGAGGTTTGCTGATCCTTTCAACACAGAGGTTATATGAACCACACAAAGCCTTTAATAAACCATTT
>JAODAI010463734.1:0-14572 GCA_027575025.1 Scotoplanes globosa | reverse complement strand
AAGATTGATCTTTGTAACTCTATTATAAGGATCGTCTATTCATCAAATAAATAGGCTAAAAAATAAAAATACGGCTACACGTATTATTAAAAATGCCACCAAAGCGTAATCACATTACACCTATTCTTTATGATTTACTTTGACTTCCGGTGAAATTCCGGATTACTTTTAAAATACTTGTAATTACTTGTTATGGACTTCAATTTAACCAGTCTCAATATATTGCTGATCATGTTTCATTCTTATGAACCTCATCGTATAGCCTGCAATCATACAGTCACGATAATTTAGTATAACCGCGTTCAAATATCACGTGTTATGGATGCACATGTTTTTGCATTTGCAGCTGAAACACCTTGGCATCGGTTTTCGGAGAGTATCAAATTATGTGATTATTAACATATTTTAAGAGGCACTTAAAACTTATATATTATCACTTCATTACAATTAATCCATATTTCCATTAACTATTATTGTATTTATGTAATATTCGCTGTTGTAAAGCGCGTAGAGATGTGATCTTCTGGTCTTAAGGCAATGCTAACACCTATATTGTGATTGGTCAAGTCTTAATGTATAGACCGGTCTAGTCGAATCGGGTATTGATGACGTGTTTCAGCCGATATAACCAGCGTTGAGGGAAATCGCCAATAACCAACATTATCTGTGTTGTAATGCGATCATTGGTAGCCCAAAATATGCATACAAATATAAGAGCATACCACAAAAATGGGTTGCCCAAACTATAGGCCAAGTTATTCAAATAGCAGGCATTGAATTGTGAAGTGGGGGAAAACGTTGCAATTTCCTAAACACGTATATGCCCATTTGCCTAAAACCACATGTATCCCCGCCTCGCTCATTTATTTAGACTACTAATATGCTACATTTTAACACGTTATTATTATGGTACCCAACGTCGAATAATCTTACTTCTGCCCGTACTTATCCTCGATTGCACACTTTTTACGACGCTTCTCACAGAAAATACCATGATTTTGTTCTAAAATATCAATTATACCCACACTATTACATAAATCACATTGTTATCGAAATGAATAATTTCCACAGATATATATTATACAATAATTCCACGCGCTTTGCCCCGAGAACTAGCACACATTTAACACTCGATTTCCTAGTTATTACCGGACTCGGAGTACAGTAATACACCTGTTGATTTCAATTACAGTCAATTGGTAACAGGTGATATGTCGGAACTATAGTGGGGCTTATCCGGAGATGTAATTTTATTTCCCAGGTTAGACAGGAGCAAATTTGATAACTGACCAATCTTATCTAAGAAAATCGGCAACCCCCACAAATTCAGGAAACCAGTTTCTGTTACATTTTAAATACTTTGAAGTCGGGGTATGAAAGAGCGATGTCGATTCCCCGAAAGGGGACCAAAATTGTTGTAAACTTCTAACCCTAACACTGTTTTTTAATCAATTAACCGTTATAGAAAATGCATTTTATGTAAATTATCATCGTATAGCCTGGAAAATAAAATTACGCTTACCGGAGATATGTTGAAAATGTGTCCCCGCTATGTCGGGCATGTGCGATAACTATAGACATGGTTTACACTGCTGATATGCCATCCGAAATATGTATACTGGATGTATTGTCCTTATACCAGGGTACTTCGTGAGTGAAAAACTGCACCCAATTACCAGACGACTATTCCGCCAGGACTTGCAGTACGGTATATTCCAGTTTGATTTTTGTTTGAATGATATAAATGACTGAATATAGTACAACCATGTTAGCCTCATCCACTTGACTCAATAACATACAAATTTGATCGTCAAATTCGTTCAATTTCGCCGTGCTTGTCATAGCCAGGACTTAACTGGGGAAATACGCCAAAATAGTATCCCGAAAAACCTTGACTGAGTTTATCGATGATGTGCGTACAAATGGTGACACACTATGTGGGACTTTACCCAAATGCAGTCGGGAATTAAGGGGGATCGACTGTTTTCAAAAGGATCATCCCCGTTACAGTCCATGCTATCCCACGGTGCCACTATAGGCTGGAATTATAATTGAAAAGCACATCATTTATCTCCAGTTCTTTACAAATTTGTGTGTAGGGTAGGTCATATTTACATACGATGTAAGGCATATTATACTCATATGTGAATACTAAAGCAGCAGTGCTAGGCTTTCAAATATCAGGTTATTTAACATAGGTCTAGATATAGAAAATAATTTGGAATTGCGGAAATGGTGTGATTATAACGAGAAAGATTACCAGAATGACTGACCGCTATCACAGTAATGACAACATTACATAGATTAGTATACAATAATCCAGAAGAGAGACAGATACCTTGTCACTTCGGCAAAATAACAGGTCGGATACATCGATATAGCCAGTATGCATATTCAAAATGTATCGTCTACTAGAAATATGCTTAATATAATAGACTTGCATATGCGTCTAGTGGTGTAAAAATCCCGACATCAGTGACCAAGAAATGTGGATACCAATGCATATACTACTTACACCATTAAACAAATACCAAATTCCATCCTATTAAAACCACATTATACTATTATACTATGTTATTTCAAAAGAGTATTACATCTTCAAGACATTTGTTGTTTATATTAACTTCAGTTTAAAAAACTTGATACTTATTGCACACTACATCATTGTTACATGGACACTATTACTGTAATGGATGTTTTTTTGTGGCACGTCAACCTTGCAGTTACAATGTTTTGGGGAAAATACATTCTGGATTTTGGGTTGTTATTTTATCACTTCGTTCCAATTATCTAAACATTTGTACAGTTTCTGCATTATATTAAATCATAAATTAAGATATATATTACTGCAGATATGGTAACCGTAATGTTGTCATTTATTCGGCCTTTGACCATTTTCATGGAATGAGGACGTCGTCTCGATTAATATTCGGCAAATGAAACTATTATATAGAAATGAAACTACTATATGCATTCATCGCTAAATGGCATGTGTTTTATTGCTCTTACATTTTAATGGAGTTATTATTGATTGATACATATTGTTATAACATGCAACTGCTCGTCTCTCCTTTGATCATATCTAGTTGCAAATCCCTGATATGCTCAAGAGATGGATCTCTGAGACTGATGAAGAGGGATTAGGCTGCGGGTTTGGACGAAATGAGTGAATAAATGTGTGTTATTACATGCATGGGAGGTGTGAGTGAGATGGTTATGTAGATTGCTCAAATTGTGCTTATGGGATGGAAGTATTCCAAGTACCTCGCATACTGACCTGTTATGTGCCTATATGGAAGCAAAAATGGAATGTTCAAGACCCACCAAAAGTAACGGGGTATTACACTATTGGGAAATTATTTTTAAATATGAATTATGACTTTGGACTAGAGTTGAATCCGAGATATGAGAGGATCAGCAGGGGTTTCAGAGATGAATAGGGACAATTAAATGGTGGGTTGTTGTAGCTTAGACAGCTGATGCAAAATTAACTGACAATGAAAGGGGTATGATATTTGAAGATTTGGAGAAGGTCCATGCTTCGTTTAATTTGGAATTAGTTGTATATATGTTGAGGTGAATAGTTTTCTCTGAATCGGAAGTCAGGGCCGATATGTGGTACAAGGGGTATGGTTTTGGTTGGTTCGGGGTATAAGAATAGTTTACGGTTAGTATTGGTCTTAGGTAGAATACTCCCCTAAGCCTACATTAGTTCATTGTGGTAGTGGAAGAGATTATCATGCAAGTCAGCACAGCGAATATACTTAGAAAGCTGTTATATGCTGACGACCCAGCAGTTGTATGGATAGTAAGCAGGAGTTACATAAGGTTATGTTACAATGGCAGTATTTATTTGAGAGTCGTGGGTTACCTATAATATGATAGAAATGTTATCAGTGGGCATGCAGCGACAGGAGTTGGGGATAATTTGTGCTGAAAAATGTCAGGGATAGTTTTCTTTAACTGAAGATGGGATGTCGGATGGGAAGGTGTGTACGAACTATTCAGTCGGGACTCTGACTTTTGGAGAAATGTAGTTATATCAGATAAGCATATTTCAAAGAAATTACAAGGTAAATCATTGGTTACTTACCGTATTCCATCATGTATTTATACCCTTGTTTGATGTAGTAGTTATATCTCATGCTCAGCAGCAGCGATTCCAAATGTGCGAAATTAATTGCATGATTATTGTTGCGGGGGTTATTTGGATGGATAGGGGTATGCTACATCGTATTATGGGGAAGTGGCATGATTTGGAGTCATATACATATGGTGATAAGGGGCCCACCAGGTGGGTTGATCATGTGGAATATATGGCGGATGGCGACATCTGGAAATGGCCACGTACACATGTATGTTGGCGGAATGGCTAGCTGGATACCTCATTTGAGATGGAAGGACTGTGATGAGAGATATTTAGGACGGCTGATATGGATGGCGATTGATGGGTCATGGCTATGAATAGTTGAATAATTTTGGCCAAAAATGTGGATGTCAGTAATAATATTATCTAGGCCGAGGTATATAAATACAAGTATGCCCGGTCTATTTGGAGAAAGATATTTTCATAATAATTGACACTCTTACATAATGTACAAATATATGACTCCAATTGAATAATTATGTTCAAGTAATACGGACCGTTATAGAGATATATTTTTGCCAAAATTATGGCCGAACGAATACATATGGTGGCTCTAGAATATATACATCTCAGAATATGCGAGAATCAGGGTATGAATCCCAGCTTAAGAGTATGAAATTTGTATCCGAGTGCAATGACGATTTTCCCACGAGAACGTCTATGTTAAAACTAATAATAATCTTTTTATTTCAAATTCATTAAATGAATGTCCACATGACGTGAAGTCGTAAATAATATATATATATATATATATATATATATATTTCATCGACTTCAATGATTGCTTAATGTCATAAAATAACATAATATTATTGTGTTATGTAACAAATACTAATGGAAATATATATATAGCTATATTATATACGATATTGGTTATGTGTATATATCGGCATATGCCCAATATATATAAGATACACTATGTATATGACATTGTCATTACTTTATGTAATTTATCTTCCTCGTTAAAGGTCGTATCTATTTGATTTCGCAACAATTGTCATGTGAAAAATTAAGTACTTTCATCAACGAACACGTTTGGACACAGGATGTAAGCTCGATGACTCAGTTATTTTCTTTCATTCTCGATGTACTTAATGGCATAGAATATATACATTCACACGGGGTAAGTACTATAGGATTAAGTATTGCACACTTAGCAATGAGTTTTAGCGTTGATAAATTGCCATGTCTATATTTAACATGCAACCATCTATATGCAACAATTTCCGGGTTACAATACCATAGAGCATATATATTAACGTGCTATTGTTATTGTTATAATGATAAAGTACTTTATCAGTCTGTGTTGAGGATATTATAAGGATTTCCAGTGGATTTACGTAGTATTCGTCATATATGATCAAAATCCATTACAATTAAAGGTAACATGTTATTGATGCAATAATAACTATAGTTAATTGCATATTATTCCGATAACTCTATTGTGGTTATAAAAACTAATTTAGTAGTCCGACGTGCACATTTTGTTTCAAATTAATGAATGTAATATTAACATGTACATATTTACGATTAAATTTGCATATTGTTAAATTCAAGTTGTTCAAAAATTGCATTTAAATTATTATTATTTTTAAATTGATTGAATAAAATATGGATGGAATAAAAAAATAAAAAAGAACCCTCAGCATACTTAATGATATCACACTTTCAATCTCCCTCTGCCTTCCTCTGGATTTTGTCCCGGGCCTCTGTTTCTAATCCGTGATTCGTTCATCCGACGGTTGTCTTTCATTCTTACACATGACCAGTCCATTTCCACTTGGGTGTATGATATAATGTTATTTTATCTGATGATACGTGGACATGATACTTTAACCTTGACCTAACTGGGGGATAATGCCGATCCTCAATATTTCTTTCCTCGAGAACCGAAAGCGGTGGAAGTATGATTTTTTTCTTCCAAGACTTTTTATCATGTTTTGCGCACATGTTGACACCATTCGCACCCAAATTGACTACCCCATAGGTGTCATATATGTTAGAGAATGGTACAGTTTGAAAATATGAAATTATTGCATATGTATCTATACTAAAAGTATGTGGAAACTGATTGTATCTAGTGTAACACTGTTAGTATATTGACATTTGGTTCACTTTGTAAGGTATGGACTTATTTTCAGATACAAACTCTTTTATCTTGAACAATAAAATACAAGAAACAGTATAATACCTAAAGCGCGCAATAATTGAACATATAGAAAATCAAATATATCATTAAATATAATGAAATACATAGGAAAATACTGAAATATCATATTGAAACTATTTTCATTATATATCAGTCACAAAATATATTGAATATATCGTGTATACCTTTCACATATATTTATTCTAGAGTATAATGAAGTTACATTATCTTTTGATGATATTTGGAGGATTTTACCAAATTAACGTGACAGTTTAATGTTACGCTTTTAATTATATCATACATATAACAGTTAACACGACTATATTTGTTTGTTCCATGTTGCTTAGAACATATTTTCAAATGAGCACATCAGTTTTGAAGTAATTCGGAGTTGCCTCCCGGGCAGGTGAACACCAAATATACCTAGTTAAATTACGGTTATACTAATGGCGACCATCCGTCTTGTCGTTGCTCTTTGTTTTGTTTTGAAGTTTTCGTTTTAGTTGATTGGTCAGTAACTATGTGTATCCAACATAAGTCATTGTCTGTAGTACACATTGGTCTAACATGTTTTCTTGAGTGGAAATCTACAGAATAAACGTTTCTTTATTATGATATACATGTCTTCTGTAATAGTTTTGCTTCACAGTTTGTCCAATGTTTGTATACTTATTTACGTTATATAATGTCATGTCCAATTATAATGATGATTGCTAAATCTATATTTGTCATGTTGTCTATATTTTATTTATAGACGTATTACTTGTTCAGTGGCTCTTCTAATTTACCAACAGAGTAGATAAAGATGAAAATATTATCTGAAAATACAAGACTGAATAGTAATTTTCCGTCGATATCCCTTCATTATTCAAGTACTTTTTCAGACATATTACATGTTTGCTGTGACGATTCGGAGAAATTATATCTTCTTGCCGAACTCCTCCCACTATTTCGCATTACGTCGAAATATTAATTTATAAATGGATTTTAGCAGTGGCGTACGTATAAATGTCTTACAATATGGCATACGATATCATTACTATATTTTCCATCAGTTTCTACATCCTGGGTTATGTACTAGAAAGGTGTTGGTGACCGACAGTGGCGTATGTAAACTGTATGACTTTTACTTAAAAGAAGATGCTCCGCTGAAAGTCAAGGATTTACAGAGAAGTGTAAGTTTGTTGTTACATTTAGTGACGTCGTTACATTTCATAAATGCTTCCACTGATTATTAAAACAAAGGAAATACAATGTATTCATAATTGAGCAATCCGAGTAATTGGACCGGGTTAAACATATTTAGCCATAATTAATGTACCATACTGCATTTACAAGTTCTGAAGTAAATGCGTAATATAGTGTTGGTTAAACAGTAGGTGTAAACAGTGGGTGTTGATTTTGAAAAAAAAATGATTCACATAGGAAAGTGTTCGAAGGTTGTTTCATATCCACATTTCAACTTCTATAAAAACAACATGTTATTTCATTAAATACAATAATTGTGGGCGTTTATTTTATTGGAGTGCAATACTATTTTAGAGTAATCGGGATACGATATAATACTATTTATCTTTCCAGCCTCTATACCGAATTCAACGCAGGGTAATGCACTTTCATTATTACCATCAAAGTTATATATTTCACAGAACGTGATATATACTTATGAACAAAACATGTTTAATTTTACTACAAAATATACACTGTACGAAAAGTTCTACTGAATAACAATAACCGTTTCTTTATTCTGATATAACATGTCTTCTGTACAACGATTTCAGCGCGTATCCATGTGCATATTAAACCAACATATGGATGTGTATTGCATGTGCTTTGAATATGTATGTAACATTCCCCTTATGATCGGCTAAGGGGTAAACAGAGCACAATCCCGAATGGTATATGATATCCCGCATAGTTAAGTTCAACCCCAGTTACGGTTAAATATATCTCCCACATAGTTTGTTTGATCATGGGAGTATTAATGGATGGAGGGAGAGAGTGGGTACAGTCTTTATTAAAACCACGTCCTGACGTGTGATAACTACAGTAGATCCACACAGTGAGATACAAATAGTGTATAATTATGCACAAGTCGTAAGATCTTGAAATAGTCTGGAATATCAATATTTTGTCAAATTAATTGCTATGTTAAATGGTATTAACCAATTCACAGATTATCTAGCCACCTTTTTACAATGTGGATAGTCGGAGTGTACATATATATATATTATCGACTGTAGTGATTTTAGCGCATATCCAAATCATTATAGCGACGTGTCGGTGTGTAAACTCTCAATTCGTGATTATTATTTAAACGCATTCGACTGTTAAAATGGACGTATATGTATACATGTGGAAAGCCGTATTGTATTGTGGTAGCTGCGTGTGCTTGTCGATCAGTGATATATGCCTAAAATTGAAATATTTAATACCATCAGGCAATGTTTTTATTGTATAATCTGCATGAAATATATGGCCCGGTTGTTAAAGACACCTACCGTGGTATATGCATATTTTTGTATTTGACAGTCTGCACCATGAATACACTATTAATATACAGACCAACTGATATTTATGTATGAATAAAAGGGAGTGCGGTCTTTAGATATATAAAGAAGGAAGTAAGTCAAAGACACATGCATCTTAAATGTCGCCTGGAATATATAACTCAAAATCCATACGCTTACAAAATCCATATGGTAATATGGTGACCTACACGGCATATTCCCGTTAATTCCTGCTAATTGTAGGCATGTACTCGGTTAATTATAATAATATGTAAAATTATCACAATGCATGATAGTTTACGACAATCATGTGTAATGTACCCCCACCCCATAATGTATTTTCCTACAACGAATCGCTATAAATTGATTTCATATTAATGTTAAATTACAGTTTGCCTACAATAACACATCAAAATATAGTTTCCTAAATATGTGAATTCACTGAGTATTGATAGCAAATTTACAATGCGTCTGTAATAACTCTTACATATTTGTGTCGAATCAACATTGTACCAAATGTAAACAACAATATGAATTTTGTCAAATGAAGTCACGATTCAAGGTATTATATGTTTTTGATTCACTCTACATTCTAAGTATTTGAAGTCATATTAAAGACATTCAACTTAATATGCGAACATCCACAATATTATAAGTAGCATTGTCACAAAACTGCTACAAAACGCGGTTACACTATATATTATATGCGGTGCGCTACTCCCTAGGCTATCTAGGCTGGGTATCCGTCTATAATGTTGACCTTTGTGTTATAAGAACAGTAGTGTATGACTTACTGTCAGTGGAAAAGACAACTTTCAAAGTAGCTTATTATGTAGGCCTGGATATTATAACATATACATAATATGCTTTGTTAAACTTGTATAAAAATGCTGAAAGTCATACAGGTTGATTTCGATTACAACTTTTATATATATATATATATATTAATATGAGTTGAATCGTCGAACATCTTACCGCAATCTATATCGAGATACAGGTAAGTGGTCAATGGAATTACCTGTATCAACGGCGGATCTAGCGGGATATGGATATTTAATGTGCCAACTTAATGTAACTTGTTTCACCGCTGACTTATACGTCATATGACCTACTTCACATTTCATTATAAATGAGTTGTTTATTCATTACAATACTTTGTACTGAAAGTAATGTTGCAATCTCTAACCTATGCTTTTCCATACGCTGTAAATTTACAGACCTTTGAATTTTAGGATTGGCATTTAACATAGTGTAGGGGAGGATAGCTATACCATAAATTGCATATGTTTTACTAACAATTTTTCAACTAATTGTCTGTAAAGTCACAGCATTCGGTAAATAAACAGATTGGTAATTGTAATATGTCCATCTAAAAAGTTCTTCAGACTTAAGGTCTAGCGGTTGGAGAATTGTTTCTAGTACTTTTTATGATAAATATATGGTTATATTATGTTTGTACAGTCCATGATGAATTTGAAACAACATACATTTTATTATTTTATTTTAATATCATTAGATGTCGTTCTCCTTCAAAGACCTTGCTCCGGAAGCTATCTTCATAAATCAATATACTACAGCAAGTGATGTTTGGTCTCTGGGTTTCATTATCTGGAATATTCTGTCAGGGGGTAATAATATTACAAGTAAATCATTAATTATACACCTTTGATTTCTACAAATATATTTCCATTAGTGTACATTTTGTCGAATTCAATATAAACCTGGCCTTGTATATTACATACCAGCTATGTAATATAACCACAGTTGCTTTGTATAATTTCCATTTTTGAAATTTTACAAAGTTATTGCGGTAGTAATAATATATGGCATACTTGTATTTTACTTCACATGCCCTTTCCAAAAATGCCCTTTCAAATGACTTGTTAACAATATTATAGTACAGTAATATTTTGAAAGTTAAAATTAGTGTTACTGTGAATATTGCTTGCGTTGCCCCTAAACGAATGATATATTATACCTGTCGAATACAAGCATGCAACATATTTGCTGTGTTTCTTGGATCTTATATTCAATGATATTCTACAAGTGAGTGTATTTTACTATTTTCATTATTTATACTACCAGCTCATTATCCCTCTCACCCAAACGTTCCTGGTAGGGCTAATTATCTGGTATGATATTTGATTGACGTATAATGGTTAATTATATGGTATGATATTTGCTTGGTGTATTAGGGATAATTATCTGGTATGATATTTGCTTGGCGTATTAGGGCTAATTATATGATCTGTTATTTGCTTGACGTATTACGTTTACCGTATTTTTCCACTTCAACATGTACTATTTGTCTGTGAAATTGTTACCATTGACCGAGATAAGCATTGTGTTACTTTTCGTTATATTGATTCCTTTGTATTATTCACAGTGAACCACCTGTTGATCTGTAAAATATAATTTGAGGTTTGATTGTCTAGTTGTGAAGTCAATATAAAGTGATACAACTTAAAATATACTATATTTAAATTTGCTTTACGTTGTTTTTTGTGTACTAAATTTTACAGTATATATAGTTTCTGTATAAAAGGTATATTTTCACTTATATTCAAGGTGAACTATTTTCCCATGTTTGTGAGATGAAACTTAACTGCCACCAACTTCAGTGGTAAACATACGTACCATAGTAATTACATGTTTGACAATATTACTATAACTGCATATTTTAAAATAAAGTTAAAAAAACATAAACAAACGTTTTAATCCAACTTGTAAATTATTCATTTTTTTATTGAACGATTTTTTTTTTGCATAGTCTTTGGGCTCAAGTGTATTTGTACATTGTATACAGCAATGACTTCTTTTTCCTAATCTAAAATTTAAAGAAATCAACTTTATTCGATTGGCTAGTTTGCATTATAATATTTTCATTTCCGTGCAGAGTCATCTCCATTTGTTTTCGAAGTTCACGGTGATATGTCAATGACAGATGACAATTTTACAGCAAATTTCAAAAACTTGGAATATTCAACAGAGTAAGTTATGAAAAATCTACAATGATTGAGTAATTGCAATTAAATATGTATTGCGATTACTTAAAAGTAATACTAATACTATCTCACAATCATTGTATCTTGGGTCATACATTTATTGCTTACCGATTATATACCAATTATATTACCGATTATATCTAGTTGAACACGCATTACACCATGCCTTAAATAGTATACTGAAATGGGAACTGAAGCATTTCTTGGATAGTTGGGAATTATCTTTAATATTGGTTCAACTTCGAAAATATTCGAAGTTTATCCATGTAATGTAGTATGTAAACTACTGGGTTAACATAGTATTGATGTAGCTGGTACATACCAGTTGTCTGTGCATGAAACTATTACTATTTCGAAATAAGTAACGGTTTGGCAGACCTTGAAAAAGATGATTTAGTCAATATCCTAGGGTTGGAAATTACTTTTTGTCTTGTTAGCCCAGTGTATATGGCTTGAGGTTCGGAACCGTAAAGTCCCCAGGTCGATTCCCAGCTCTGCTGCTGGTTATATCGACATGTGTTCTTCGGCAAGGCCCTCTAATTCGACTGATCTCCGTTACCCATGGGTTTTGGGGAACATGTGCACACATGTACACACATTTCGGAAGGAGGCCTGGCAAGTCACCAATGGGTATTACGGCCCATCGAGTCTGTGATTTATCACAGATAGACTCACAATAATATATATGATTACCGACAATAGCGAAAGGTGAGTGTCGACTTGTTTATTGTAGGGTTGGAAATGACTTGGTATATTTACAGTTTGATGCTTTAAAAAAAAAACTTTGCAATATAATATAATTACCAGGAAATATGTGATTATTATACTCACAATGGGGAATTATTGGTGCTGCACAGTATTTGGAAATAGTATATTATGGTGTATGCGTTTTAAAATCGATAAATGCAATGTAGCTGTACATGGGAGAATGCTTCACCAAAATACCACTAACGTAGAAATTGTATTAGCTCTATATTACTACGAGCAAGTATTGATTGATATAAAGATACAAACTTTAGGAACTCCGTGATTATCATTGTAATATTATTGGTATTAATAATCGTTCATGGCTTTGATGAGTTAAGTTGTGATGATTTCATAAGCTTTTTGAATATTATAACCCTAACTTGGGTACGGAATATGCCAGATTAGATTGTAGAAATATATTATTGTTACAGGCTGTTGTTGATGAATGGAATGGCTTGACACGAGTCGTTAGTTTGACCGAGTATTGTCTATGCCTTTATTAATAATTGGTATATATGTATCTGAATATGGACGAATTTGAGGATCCTTTGGATTATGATTGTTTAGGATCATATTATGAGGACAATGTCAGTCCGAATCCTCATACTTAAATTAACTTCCTCTTACCAAGTGTAATGCCGATATATGTATGTATATATACGTATGACAAAACAGATTACAACATGAATCACAATGATCGTCTTTCTCTATAAAAGTATACTATGTCAAATCAGTAACACATATACTGATGACATCGAAAGCATGGTGATCAAGAATAGCATTTCTGAACATAAGTAATGGAAGTGAATGTTGTTAATTTAGTGAATAACAAGCTTTTTAAGGTTAAAACGTGTCCTGAACTCAAACATACTACCTCAGACTTTGCGGGAGATGCCTCCAAATTGTGATATCCAAAATGATCATCACAGTTACTGCCGGACTGAGATTTTGTATAGTACAATATAACCGTGAATCAAATGCGTTTATATGGGTTTCCACGTGGGTATCCAATACCACAATCTCTGTTGAGGTCAAATGTGAATAAAATACTTGTTGGCCCCAAACCTTTTTTTTACTAAGATAAGATACACAAACCAGTTAATTCTAGGTGTGCCGAAATAATTCATTAGTTTGTATTTTTTTATATTATTTTATAATGCATATATCATCAACTATATCAAATTGATACACGCCAATGTTCACATACTGTATATTGTGTGAGCATAGTGTTATAGTACTTTGGAACTCTACACCAACGTGATTGGAAATACATATATCAGATATGCGATAGTAAGATGGCATAGCTTTGTCAATAAGTTGAACAACCAGAAGACCAAACTGATATACTGTATCTCGTTCTGGATAAGTGGGAATATCTTGAGAGCATTTGTGCAGTTGTTGCATGAATAATCTCGAAATTATGAAATTGAACTTGATTCAATTCAATTGCCCTCATATTCCAGTCTCACCAATGATGAAATACAACACTGACTATATATTTTTAGGCCAATTCCTCTATTGAAACATGATGATATTGAAGCGTCGCTGACCATGGTTATTGGGTCATTGCTAATACGTGGTAATAAGTTGTTACATCCTAAACCAGGTGGGATATAATATCAGTGAATATAATTCAATAGACATCATACATACTATTGTAGCTATGACTGTTTCTGAACTTGATACTGGATGGTCAGCCAATAATGACCGAAAAACGATGATAGTTATGGACTATACTAATAATGAAGTCAGACGGATGATTGGCATTCACCAGGATCAAACTGTATGTATACGTCATGTACGGTATATACACACACATCAAATGTTAGAAAGTAGGATATTTATATACATACAGGCCAGATACACACTACTCTGAAGAACACATCATAATTCACCAATCAGTTCACCAATATAATGAGGCTGGTTAAATATAAGTTCACAAAAAGTAATAACAAGTATTTTAAATATAATTCGATATTTTACAGGAAGCCAATGTAAATCATAAAGAATCGGT
>JAODAI010463623.1:0-14573 GCA_027575025.1 Scotoplanes globosa | reverse complement strand
CAGATCCTTTTACGCCCCTTCCCATCGGACCGCCCACCCCCATAAATCATTCCCCCCAGATACGAACAACATCCCTCTGTTTAATACCTTTACCTGCACGGGTTATACCCAACTCCTAGTATCGTTGCAAGCCCACTGATAAAACATCTGTCTTATCCAGACTCATGTGCAACCCATTCCCCTCAAACAAATCATTCCATTCAAGATACCAGCACCTACTGTACGTATCTCATGCTTACTATCCATAACTATTGCTACGATCCGATCATCAGCATATAACAGCTTTTCCAGTACATTCTTTGTACTGACTGTCCTGCTATCACTTCCATTACCACAATGAAAAGAAGTGGACTGATGGCACTATGATGTACCCTGCCTAAGCCCAATATTAGTCCCAAACTCTTCTGACATACCGAACCAACCATAATTAACCCTACTAGTACCCCGTGTCTTCACACAGGCCCTCCACCATCATTATGTCTGATTCAGGTACATTAATCTACCTTAACGTAGGCTGAGACATAACTAATTCCCTCACTAGGAACCGTATGATAGGCCTTCTCCAAATCTACAAAACCCAATGCCGTGTTCCCTTTCACCTCTAATTTCTTCTCCACAATGCTGCCCACTACAAAAGCCCTGCTGTTCCTCCCCGATCTCCGTCTCATCTCTCAGATTACGTCTCTAGCCCCAATTTTTCTATCCAAAATCCTTTCCAAGAGCTTAAAAACCTGTCGTAAAAGTTGTGATATCCCTGTACTTTCCTGGGTCATGAACACCACCCCTTCCAAATGCACAATCAGGCCCGTCCGCCAGTCCCTTGGATTACTCCCCTCCAGCATGCAAACACACATGCCCATTGCATAAATCGGTAGATTCACGCCTGTATATTATGTAAAAATCCACGATGTGATAACCAATATAATTATATATAGTCAAACGGCGGCGCCAGGAATTCCCCCGACGCTGGAGGGGTAAAGGGGTGGAAGATGGGGGAGGGGGACTATGTCCAAGTTTGATTCACATCATGCATCATGATCTAAACTTTAAAAATCACCGTACTATAGTACCCAAAGATCCAACTCAGTGCATAGCTATACACACATGGTATTTTTTGTCTTAATAAAGGCCGATATTACAAGTATAACGACTATTTGAGACCCCATCGGGGAAATTGTCCCTCTGTCGGGGAAATAAACAAACTGTCGTGGAGGCCATTCCGTATCCCCCGCCGATTATTATTCAATTATTCGGTGATTTATCATAATGCCTATTTCCCGCAAGTATTTTATGAAGAAATACATATCTTTAAGATTCGGCATTTCGTACCGTGACGACGGGGACCGATATGCAGTGGCGTATCCAATGGGGGAAGGGGAAGAGTTTGCTCCACATACATTTTGGGGACGATGAGGAAGGTGAAAAAATGAAATAGGAGAGAAAGAAATGAGAATATTACAACTGAAAAGTAATTGCCGCAGGATGGACGACCCTCCCTCACCCAAACGACGGCGCCAGTGGGATTGTCAGTGGGGGTAATGGGGGTGGGTGAATACCGGTACCGACCCTCCCATCGGAGAATAATTGTTGAATCCTTTAAGGAACTATTTATATTACTTTAATATAACACTGCATGGTGGAAAATAAGCTGCGACACAAAGGATTTCCCCGAAGAATTCAATAATATTCCCAGAGTGGTGCTGGACGTCCCCCAAAAGTGAGATTTCTTCCCCGATAGAGAGATGTTTCCCCCGACGCGGTCTGAAATACTGCTTATATTTGTAATATTGGCCTTTTATGAAGGCAATTTTTTTCCAACCGTGCATGTATGCACGGTTGGAAGTTTTCTAAAATGTTTAGGCTGTAGGCCAGTTATGAGAAACGATGGAAAGAGCCTCCCCCTCTGTCGAGGAACGTGGCCCGACTCCATACAAACCCCGACACCGCCATTGTCTTTGTCATAGCTAAGGTACAAATGGATAGCTATGTCATGTGTGCTGTATGTATGGTCATTGAAACCGAAAAAATGCCACACGATCAGTAGGGTCGCACATAATAAACCAAAGATGTCAGATCATACACACATCATGAAGGGCTTATGGATTAAACATGTTTATAACTTCCTCACAGTGGTACAAAACATCCGGCGGGGTGAGGAAGGAGTGCCACACATGATTTATCAGACGGGGTTACCTTCCTCAACGCAGGTCTTCACTGTCCGAGAAGTCTTAATTAACACACGTTTATATGTTGGAATTGGTCTTACGGGCATATTAGTCAAATTTGATTTACAAGATGGCAATTGCCACTTTGAATTATATATCTAAATAGGTGGAGTGAAAAAGCTATCACCAACATTTTTCGGTACGATCCGCGCCAAACGAATTAGCGCTCCGCTTAGAAATGGGGACACAAAATTGACTTCCCCCACAAGAAAATCCTGGCTACCGTGACGCCCCTGCCGATATGTCTTCCCGACGGGGAGTGGTGATGATCCCCACCAGGAGCGTATATGGTCAGCATTTTGTTGTCAGTGGGGGTAACTTTTTACTCCAATTCGCCATTTAAGCGGAGCGACAATTCGTGCAAGACAGTTCGTGCAAGCGTACATAATTTTGTTGCCTTTCAATTGAGCTTAGATGCAAAATGGTGCTATCTTTTTCACCTATTTAGCTATATAATTCAACTTAGTGACAAAGTTCCATCTTTTAAATCAATGATGACGAATATGCAAGTAGGACGTTTTCAATCACATAATATGTCCTTATATCTGCCGAATTAATGACCTCCATCCTTCCTTTATTCTGGCATACGCCTCTTCTTTGGTATCATTTTCAGAGTTTGCCATCCAAGGTGTTTCATGATATTCGCTTACATTCTCTATTTGTCATTGGCTACGCCATTGACCCCCACCGTTAGCACTAGCGCCGCAGTTGATGTCACGGGACAGTTTTAAGGAACAATTGTGTGTGGTGTAGTGGTACTCACCTTGCACCACTGCGGCCAGGGTTCACTGAATCCCATGGCCGTGCAAATGATATTTCATACTTGCAACTGTAGAGGTTTTTCTCCGGGCACTCCGGTTTCCTCTTGATTTCATTTGTCCGTGTGTTGTGTCCTAATTAATAATGCAGGAGCCCTGGGGAGAACACTGGCTTGCCGGTGACAGGGTTCCTGGGTATGAATTAAAGATTTATCATTTTTAATTATAGTGTGTATTTGAATTTATATTTTCAATTTTAATGGCTCCTGGAGGCTACCGCATATTATTGCACCTTGCACTCTACTTCCTGTTTACATTTTGCAAAAATTGTGTTTACATTGAGAAGTTATAAATTGTCCGCCCCTTTCATCCAAACATCGGCAACTTCGGCACGGCGGCCGGTTAGACTGAACAGTCGAACAGTCTCACCACAAAACGTGGGCAGAGCACAAGCGGCAGGTCGCATATTCGGAAATTATCTTATTCTTTATCTTATGATTATCTTTACATTTGAACATTGTAAACGTACCGATGTTCTCTGATGTCGTTGACATATTAATTTGGATTTGTATGGAAGTTTGTATACCAGGCTACCGTCCCAATAGTACTGCCAGGGCTAGAGTGTTTGGGTTTAATAATGAAGCGTGCAATTTATAATTTTCCTAGGCCTTTTTACTGCACACGCCGTGCGCAGTTGATGATTAATTTTCTATCTACTCAGCTACTTTGTAATTAATTAGTACCGTACAATTAGCTTAACTATGGCAGCTCTCGTAACATCAATCGCTCGCCGACACAGATCTGTCATTTCAAGTTCACTGAGGTTACTTTCAGCTCAGCAAGTGGAGCCGAATACATGCAAAGCCTCTGAAATTCGACAATATTCAGCTCAGCCAAACGTGGAAATGGCCAACGCATATAAACGAAGGACGTTCGTTGTTGGTGTTGGAATGACGAAGGTACAGTAGGCTCCAGTCTGCCTAAGGCTAAGCTAGTCCAAGTCGCCACTCGACGACATTGACCATTGTACTGTAGCCTAGCCTAGGCCTACTCTACTATCAATGGTGGTACCTTTGGCCGTTCACCTAACCATTAAAATTCATTTTTGGGGGACAAAAATAAGTAATCACCTCAAATGGGTATTCAGCAACTCTGCAGGGGCCCTGGGGAGAACACTGGCTTGCCAGTGACAGGGTCCCTGGTTATGAATGATTTAATAAAATAAAAATAAAATTGTTCTGCCATTTGAGATGCATACAGTACCATAATACAGATTTCATCCCTAATATCTTCTACAGGATCACAGAGAGGGCCAATCCATTCTTTGTCCTACAGCGGAGGAAGGGTCATGGGGGCGGGCTGACCGGGGGCCTCACGTCGCTGGTCATCGGCACGCTGGACTCTGTCCTGGACAACAACACGGACCCCTACAGGATACTGCACCAGACAAATCACTCGGACGTCAGCTATGGTAAGCAGGCCTCAAAGGAACAAGCAGGCCTCCACATGCCTGTGAGGTAGCATTAAATCGCTGGAATGTATTGACCTATAATGTGGCTAGGTTTGTATCCTAACACAGTGATACATATTCATCATGATAATGAATATCCCTAGGGTTACCACCCCTCTTAAAATAATGGTGTGATCCTTAAAACGGAAGTGATGTCAATAAAATTAATACAAAAAAGCCTTCTATTGATGCAATCTCCCCGATTTTTAGACAAGATTATTGAAAAAATTGGAGATTAAAATAGGTAAAGTCAGAACTTCTGAAAATAAAAATAGATTCTACAAATAGCAGTAACAAAGTACCTGGTGATTTAAGGGCCCCGGCGACCTTATGGTTGTTTACATTAGAGAAAGTAAAAATTCTTTGAAAATCTTGCCTAAAGAACAAAACCAGATATGCTCACCATGGCATCACATTTTTATAACAATTTGGACAACATTTCCCCCAAATATACCGGAGTCTACATGACCAACCATGGACATCCGCTAATATGCAAAATAAAGAACTTACTGTGTTTTCTGTAGTCTTTGTTACTTACATACTTAACTCCTATATATTGTGACTGTTTAATATAACTTTGTCATTACCTGACACTACAGTACTGTGAACGTACAACTACCCACTGCATAATTGAGCAATTTGTAATTTATTGTATGGACGATTGTACGTTCATAGTACTGTAGGCCTAAATGTATAATTGAAATATATATTTTTATTTGATTTTCGCAGCCCTCGCCTCGTCGATGCAGAAGCGAGAGATACTACATCACTGGGAATGGCTGGAACAGAACCTAATGGAGACGTTGGGTAGGTGTTTATTGCACAGTAGAACAGGACCTTCACGTTCCTATGGCAATCCTAAAAAAATCATGATTTTTTAATATTTTTTTTACTGTTTTAATTTTTTACGTTTTTACCTTATTTTCTGACAGGAGGGTGTCTATTCCACAAAGTCCTAACACGTTTTTGCTTTAGAACACTTCCTTCCCCATTATTATATACATTATTAGCCGAAAAACAGCGACTATAATATCCAGGAGAGCATAAGCTCTCCTAAAACTCTCCAGGAGAGCATTGATATGCTCTCCTGGCATTATTCATACGTGGAGGCCTGTATACCTATGCACAGCTACGTGCTGTATGGAGTTCGGAAATTCATTTTCAGATAGACGAGGATCTCCTCCAAAGTGGATTAATTGTGCAATGGAAGACGACCAAAATTGAGATTTTTTACTGATTTGGGTATAAAAAAGCTAATGGCATCCTCTTTCTTTATACACCTAATACCTCAACAGAGCCAAGGGCCGACACCAATACCTGATATGATGTGAAGGCCGGGGCATCACATATCACAATAATTGCAGGCAATCTAAGCAGTAAACAATCAGTAAAGTCCTACCTTGAAATATTTTTGAGAGATCTCGGAGGTTGAAGGTGTAGTGGCTCTTTGCGGGTGTTGGCAGTAGTTGGGTACTGATTGTCTCGTAGACGTCTACGGAGGTGTTGACGATTGTCTCGCAGTACTTCATTATCGGCGGCGAGGCAACTGGAGGGGCCGGGAGAGAAAAACAAACATTTCTGACGCATCACATCAAAAGCAATGCAAAATGGTGCTTTTGGATTACATAAATTGCAGTAAAGAGACTACATCCTCGACAAATGTCGACATTGCAGAAGGGGATTTTTTTTTATTATTATTTTTTGTTGATTTTTTTTATTTTTTAGAAACAGAAAATCTTCCTCTATGACTTGTGTGTAGCCCATCTTTACGGTGTAATGCTTGCATATGTAAAATATTTAACAAACCAGGCCTGTCAATGAAATCTACTATTTCGGTCAGCATGATAAGAGTTAATATGGTAGTTCACTATATCAAGTGCCATATGCCAAAGTCAAGCTGCCATAAATTACAATTATTTTTGGCTTGTAATTATTGAAAATTACTTTATTGACTAAAACAGGTTAATGCAATTTTTCTGTTAAACGGGCAGTTGATGAAATATTAAATATAATTATACTCTCAAAATATTCTCGAAAATATTCCACAAAAAATTGTCATCATCCCATATTGGAATGCCTGACCTTGCGATCATCAAGCCTAATGCTGTATCCGCTGGCTTCGGGTTTAAACCATGTTTATTCAATAACATGTTCTACGTTTAATATATGGGACCTGCTACAGCAATACCAGCGTAACATACTTTTTTAAATGGAGATTTTGTTATATATTGTGATTCTATAGCTTAAAAGTCATATAATTTGTTATGGCTTACAGTAAGATAGTGGCCGACACATCTCTCACAAGATGATGAATATTCATATCTGAGAAATGTTTGTTTTGAAAGTTAAGATTTAAATGTGCAACAAATAATGGTAATATAAATAATTATCCATTACATACAATACAAGTTACTAATCTCTCACAAGATGATGAATATTCATATCTGAGAAATGTTTGTTTTGAAAGTTATGATTTAAATGTGCAACAAATAATGGTAATATAAATAATTATCCATTACATACAGTACTACACATCCTTAACGCTCAATACGCTTTTTATATACCTAAATGGAAACTTTCTACATCCGGTCGCCGTTCCTTCTCTGTTGCTGCTCCAGAACTTTGGAACAAACTTCCCCATACTATCAGAGTTTCTCATAACATCAACACATGCAAGCGACGATTGAAGTCCCACCTATTTTCGAGAGCTTTTTCTGTTTGACTTTCAGTGCCACTGAACATTGATTTTTACTTTGGATGTTAGGCACTTTATAATTTTTTTACTGATTGATATAACATACCTGCCTCTCCACCCAGAATAGAAAAAAAAGTTTTTCATTTCCTTTATTTCACCAACATCTCAAAAATTAGACACATGCAACTTACACACGTTTTTCGTGGCAGCAGGTCACTGTCCCATATGTCGGTGGGCGACAGCAAGTCCATTAAAAGGATAGTCCACCCTCAATGAACACCCGTCATAATACATTGATAATAATAATATTAACACTCTAATCGTTTTTTGTAAAAATGTACGTACAGAACTTGAAAAAAACGATATAACAAGGACCTAACTTTGTACGCTATGAACGCACCATCCTCATTAATATTCAAGAGCTGGTGAGATCGTGACGTCATGTACTCAGTTGTAATATTTCTGGGAGAAAGTTTGTATTGATTTACTGTGTAATTTCCATATAAAAACTATGGAGTAGATAAGCAATATCGATGTACAGATATACCTCATAATTCACCCAAATCCTATAAATCAATTCCAAACACCAAGACGAATATAGAAAGGGAAATATTATTACTATTTTCCATCTAAAATGATGAATTTAAATAACGAAAATTGGCGCCAAGTTTTGAAAATGCTAATTAGCCAGTATAGTGCGCGTATGATATAGCGTGCATCTGTACACGCAGCGCGTACGCTACCGTTTATGGTAGACGCCTCAATGCTGTGTGGCAGTATTCCAAACTGAGTACAATACGTCAGAGGCTTATTTTCAAATTCAAATTAACGAGGCGTAAACAATAACTTTATTTAAAGTTAGATTTCTTGAAATTGTAATGTATAAAATTTGGTATATGGTATTAACTTATTTTTCATTTTCTAAATTATTTTGAAATGAGGGTATACTTACCAAGCCAGCTGTCGAGAATGGTTGCAAAGATCCTAAACTTGCTGGAATGTTCCATCTCACAGAATGACAGGGTGTTGAAGTGCCTCTTGAGGCGGGCCGTGATCGGGTTGCGGCCACCGCCCGGCGGGCCCATCGCACACACAAAGTTGATGTCCACCAACTCTCTGAAAGCCCCTAAGAAACGGAAATCGATAAAATGCAACAAGTAATGATAGGAGACAATAATAGTGAAACGGTATGCACCATTTGGACAATAATTCCTAAAATTAATGGCAGGTAATATCATGCTATAACGACATGCAGCATTTGGACAATAATTATCAATTTGAAAGCTAATGATCGGAGATAATGATGATCAAACGGTATGTAATTACCAAAATAATTACCAAACTTAATGACAGGGACAACGTTAATCAAATGGTATACATCATTTGGACTATGATTATCAAAATGAATGATGGAGACAATAATATTCAAACGGTATATATACATCATTTGGACAATAATTACGAATATCAATGATATAGGGCAAAATATTCAAATGATATGCAGCATTTGGACAATAATTACCAAAGTTCATGATAAGAGACAATAATAATCAAACAGTATGCATCATTTGAACAATAATTATCAATATTAATGACTGAGACAATAATAATGAAACAATATGCAACATATGGACAATAAATACCAAAATTAAAGATTGAAAAGTGAATAATGCGGTAATAACGGTATAGGCAACATTTTGACAATAATTACCAAAATTAATTATATAGCAGCTCTAGACAATAATAATGAAACGGTATGCAACATTTAGACAACACTTATCAAAATCGATGGAGAGGGAGAATAATAGTAATCATTTTTGTTTGCTAACAAGTGCCACCATTAGTGTTGGTAGCTCACAAATGTGAAGAAATAGGTCTCCTCTTTCTCTTTTTATTAACACCACCAAAATGAACAACGGATACGTTCTGATGCGTCACATCTCCCTCCCCCTCTCTCTCTCATTCTACCTCCTGGATCCCATAACAAGGGGTGAGGAAGAATACACTAGCCGACTGCCGCCGCATCTTTGGCCAGATCTGTATACTCGCACTGGGATTGGGACAAATAGCCACAACAGCGCCGCCCTGGCTGACTAGCTGCGTGCGGTTTTAAGTCAGAGTTTTCCTTTATCAATACCATATCGAAATGAGAGGGAGAGAAATAGTTGCTTAACGGCACATCAACAGCCAAGGTTATATAAGTGCCAGATGGGTTTAATATTCATATCTCGTTCAGGAAATTTAAGCTGGAGATAACATATGGCTAGTGATAGTCACCGGACTGGCGCTGTTTGTAACTCATACCAAAAATACCAATGAAAGCGATAGGCTACGGTTAAGATAGCCTAGCCCCTCAAAATGAAAAAGAATGAATTTTAGTACCAAATTATTCGGGAAAATGCAATGCAACGCTTCAAAAAGAAATTTATATAGGGATATTAGGAAATGCGAATAGAACGGATGGAGAAAATATGTTGGTTTCTAAAGAAAGCTTAATAATTGTCCAGTGGGCACTTTATTTGAGACAACACATTTACACGTCCGCTGTGGTCAAAGTGTATGGAAAAGAACAATGAAGAGTCCGGTAGGACCATACAAGTTGACCAACGAGAGAAGGTCATCCCATACATTACTAGGGCCACCGATTTTCCGCGATCGCGGAAATTCATGGAATTCCCTTAACTTTGCGGAAATTCACAGAATTTCAAAGAAAATATTTTTCTAAAAACTCAAAATAATACATTAAAACACACAATTAGCATCTATTTGATGTTCATTTATATAAATCATGTATGTTATCAGTAAGTGGAGACAATATTTGTACATAAAAGTTTTTTGTCATAATTATGGTGTATTTTGTTGTTAAAAAAAATTCAGGGGAAAAAACTAAACCGCTTTTTTCCCCATTTTTTACCTAAAAACGGAAAAAACAAAATTCACAAACTCTGAAATGGAAAAAACGGAATTCACAAACCCCAAAACGGAATTTGACTTCTTAACTAACGGAAAATCAATGGCCCTACATTACATACGCAGTATAAACGGGCGGTACTTGTTATGCGGGGGTGCTGTTTTAATCCAGGAAAAACAACATTTACCATAGCCAAATCACAAGCTAAGCTAACATCAACTTTTACTTCTTTGTAATTATTGCAGGGAATAATGCCATACTTATTCTTAGATCTTTAGCCGACATTATCAAGCTAATTGATTTTAAAATCTTAACATTTGAACATATTTGGCTAATTGTGGCGGAAGACACTTCCCCAAAAAATTACTAAATCTCTAAACTTCATGTATGATTTGTGTATGGCGAGAGAGATATACTTTCCTAACGGCTCCATCAGCATCGAGGCTACATATGTCATGCACCGTGGCAGATCAGGTATTTTGTTGACCCCGGGTCATACCTAGTTATTAGTGTAAAAGGAAAGAGGAGACTATTAGCTTGATTTTGGTACCAAAAATCAAGAAAATATTAAATTTATAAGTTACTGATTTTTTTTGACATTCCATTGAACATGTGATCTATTTTTAAGGAAAACCCCTCGCAAAATGAAGCATGTCGACATAATACCCAATCTGCTACGGTGCACCACGTATTAGTAATAATAGTGCCAGATAGGCTAATTATATTCAAGAGTCATATTCAGGGGTTTTACGATACAAACAAATAAAAGGAATGACCATCCGGGATAATGCCCTACTCGAATAGATGGCAAAACTAGAATAACGAGACAGGCAGTCCTGCCCCGGGACCGCCATTTAACATCCTCGTCCGATGGACGCCCATCACCCGGTTTAGCCTACGAACCGCAACAATTTTTCTTCTTGATTTCTTTCCGCGAATAGAACAGCGCCCTCTATTAACAGACGGCGTGCTATTTTCTATGTGACAGGCTTCTCCTCGTTGTATACTTTGTTGGGCCCAGCTAACTTACCTATTTGTTTTCGGTCGTACCAGCCTCGGTGGTCCATCCACTGTCGGAGCAGCTCAATCGGTGGCTGGGCCCCGTACACCTCGAGGGCCGGCATGTTGAGGTCGTCAACAAACATGACAAAGTACTTGCCGAGGGGCGGCCCAAACACCCCCTTTCGTCTGGAAACGGAGACAGAGAGTAACAAAGTGCAGTTTTTCCTCTTACAGTGTAATAATCAGACCTTCATTTACAAGGAGCGCTGGCGTGATCGCGCTCCTTGGCGCTCTTTTTTCTGGGGGTAAAACTCATGTTACTATGCTAATATTGGTCGTAAATAGCAATGTGATATTAATGATATATACATAGTCTGTTACATTTTGACCTATTGTGCTAGAAATATATAAAAAGCTCTCCTTAATCTCACAGGAGCTGAAAAAACAGCTCTCCTGAGATTCTCATTCGTGAAGGTCTGAATAATATGATACAAATGTGACACAGCATGACAATTCAGTCATGTGTCAGCCACCGACAATATTGTGATTTTTTTTTTTTTTTTTTAAATATTTTTTAATAGGATATTAGAGAGGTTCGTCAGTTTTTTATTGATACCAAAATCACACAATTATTATATTCGGAAGGTGTCCAAAATTGGAAAGAGAAATGTTCATTTTCTGGTAAAATGTAAATGACCAGAAATCATGAGTATATGGTTCAAAGTTTCATTCAATAATGTTGTCCAATAGATTTAACTTCTTAAATGATAAATACAATGACCTGGTCATGAATTATATTATGGAATTAATATGATCAAAGTCATAAACTGTTTCTAATTCGTGTTGGCAGATTTATGCGCATTAATGTGATATTTGGAATAGCGCCCTCAGTTTATGATTTTTCCACAGAAGTTTCAATGTACCCTATTTCCACCGGTTCCCCCTGAAACACTGGTAATGATAATCAATGCATTGGGGAAGTAAACAAGTTCAAAATGGTTAAACATGAAAAATTATATTTTGCCAAAAATGACATAAATTTGGGATTACCTACCTTTATCTCGAAATGAAGATTGCCGACTTAATACCGGTTGGGTCGTGTCTCAAATCGTAAAGCATTTAGTGCAATAATTAAAAATATTTCACAAGATGAAAAATTTCACGATTGATTGATTGATTGATGGAGAACTCATTTATAACATTGCAGCTTAACAGTGCCGTAATTGAATTTTACGCTGAAGATTAAGCGGGAAGGTAACCTGTACCATTTTTAAAACTATTTGGTATGACCCAAATTGCAGAGGTTTTCAGACTCCTGACCCTATGAATCCAATGGTCTAGGGTAGGGGGCTACTCATAACTATTTTGGTGGTATGCCCAAATATATAACCTAATCTACATTACAGCATGTAATTGACATTCAATTCAACATTCTGCTAATTAACATTTAAGGATTTAAATTAGTTGTATTCCGGGCACGGTGTCAAGATTGGGTTACGATAAAGTAATTTCAAGGAACAGAGTTACTACTCTCTCTCTATCTATCCCCTGAATCCCTAAAGAGGGGTGGGGTGAGGAAGAAAATAGAAAATAACGGACAGCCGCATCATTGGCCAAAGATCTCCACCTCCCTCTGTCCGTAGCCACGACTCTCCAATCTCCGTCACCTCCACCCCTCTTAAAATCCCTCTCCACACATTCCTTCCATCTCAAACGCGGTCTCCCCCCTACCACTTCTACCGACCTCCACATGTAACATCACCATCACTATTCGGGAGACGCCATTCATTCATACGCTCTACATGTCTCGTATTCATCCCAATCTCCTCGCGAATATCCACCCGCTTAACCCCCGCAATCTTCCTCGTCCAATTATTTTCGCATATTTGGAGTCGCTGTTGTTGAGCCCCTTACAGGGCCACCGTCTCGAGACTGTAAATACATGCAGGGATAACACATGTACCCAATACCTTCTCTTTTAACTTCTTAGAAATATGTCTATCGGACATGCATGACCCCCTCCACATTTCTCCAGGCCATATTACATTGTATTCAATTTGCAATGTAGGTGGAAATTAAAGAAATAGGACAAACTGGATATCTGTACACGTCGCTATAAACTGGGTTACTCAAGGTGCCGTATTAAAAAAGCCATCGGTAGTCAAATATCCGGGCCAACATAATCCTTTTGTAATAAGATTCTGTGAATGGTGTGGATATTGGGCTACATCAAACGTATTTGTAATTGGTCTAGGAGAATTTTCACAGAGCAAATTCCCCACGTACAAATTTTCCACCAGACTAATATGGGGGGAAATTTTCTCGGAGGATAATTGTCCGACAGATTAATTTTCCTGGTCCATTTCAACGTAGGGGTTATATGAGCCACCCAAAGCCTTCGGGGTACCAGTTAGAGCCACTGGAATATAATCATCATCACTCGGTATTCAAACTCATGACCTTATAATGCTCACCAGTCCAACATTCTATCAACTGAGCTAGAAGTATTTTGACGGGGAAAGTTACCCCGGGGGGGAAGTGGGTTCAACGGAACTCAAAGTTATTACACGTTACCGTTTGTCCAGCTTGCTGTCGATGAGATCCTGGGTCTGGTTGGCGCTGGTCCTGGCCGAGAAGTTGATGAAGTGGCTGATGTAGCCCCGGGGCATGTTCTTCAGCAGCTTGTCGGATATGGTCAGTGTTTTGCCGGTACCCGTCTCACCGACGCACATCACCTGGGGGAATGCACGGGAGATCATAAATTACCATTGTGTTTCGGTTCACGTTGAAAATTACTTTATTGATAAAAACAGGTTTATTCTTGGTATTTTAATGATTAAGATAAATTGGTCCAAAATTAAGAATTTGTTTAATTTTACAGTAAATTTTCTCCCCGACGCACATCACCCGGTGGGGTGGACGGGAGGGGAAATGACACAGCAGGTTAACACATTGAATCCCACACAGTATTTTCGGAGCATTCTCAACATATTTGAAATATTTAAGATTAAAGACGATTTTGATCTAGCATTGGTAGTAATATTCTGAAAGTATACACATTATTCATTCTAGAGAGCCAAAAATATTTCTAACATTATTATTTTGTTAAATATTTTTAAAATATTTTTGTCTTCATTTTTTCACACAGTGTAGTTGTATAGGAGAGCACTGTCGATATACGCGACAGTGGGACTCAATGTGTTAACACTCGCCACGTCAACAATAGACCTCCAGCAATAACGGCACAATAGCGCCACCACTGCGAAGCCCATGTATACAATTATGTGACACTACCAGGGACATGTCACAAAATCAAGTTATATTGAAATACTGGTATTGCTGTAAAGAGTGCACTGTTATGTTTCATTTGTTACTATATACTACCAAGTAAGACTTTCAGGCCTCCACGTTTGAGGAGCGCCAGCGCGATCGCGCTCCTTAAACGCTCCTGACAGGCACCGAGGAGCGCCCT
>JAODAI010463513.1:0-14586 GCA_027575025.1 Scotoplanes globosa | reverse complement strand
ATCATGGGGAGCCTAGGAGGTGCTGATACCATCACGAGGAGCTTAGGAGGTGCTGATACCATCATGGTGAGCTTAGGCGGTGCTGATACCATCATGGGGAACTTAGGAGGTGCTGATACCATCATGGGGAACTTAGGAGGTGTGGATACCATCATGGGGAGCTTAGGAGGTGCTGATACCATCATGGAGAGCCTAGGAGGTGTTGATACCATCATGGGGAGCCTAGGAGGTGCTGATACCATCACGAGGAGCTTAGGAGGTGCTGATACCATCATGGTGAGCTTAGGAGGTGCTGATACCATCATGGTGAGCTTAGGAGGTGGTGATACCATCATGAGGAGCTTAGGAGGTGCTGATACCAGCAGGGGAGCTTAGGAGGTGCTGGCGGGGAATGGAATAGACAGTCCTAGCAATCGACACAGGAAAATGAAAAAGGATTTGGCCAACGTTACAGCTTGTAGTTACTGTACATCTGTTGACTCCTTGTATTAAAGGGGGACATGGAGCAGGGTTAGTTTGAGGCTCATGGCATGATTTCTCCCATTAGCAAATAAATGGACTTTCACAACCCAGTTGAGAATTTAATTACTATTGGCGACAGGATGTTTACACACTATATAATAATCCCCTTGACAGTAAACCTACAACCCCTGGAAGATAGTCAATGAAGGTCATTAAATTGAAAAATCTTGACACCAGCATGGCAGGACAATAGCTTGGAAGTCAGAAAATTGATGACAGGGTGCTGCAAAGGTCACTGTGTTAATCTGTTCCTCCAAAGTCGATATACTGAACTCGGGAGTCTAGCGTTAACGGGAGTTTCTTGGTATGGTTGAAAAAATGCACTTTAGGTGGAAGTATATTTTTACAGACATGGGAAATATGAGGGAGGGAGATACACATGTATGTTTAAATTATTAAGTGACGCACAACTTAGGATCATTCAACTCCGAGAGCCGAGCTTTATGTAAGAAGCCATGTAAATAGTTATAACAAGGAAAACTATTAATTGTGTGGCTAGGCAGGAAAGTGTCTCAGACTGAAATACTGAAGGAATGAATGAATAGGTTTCCTGGCCATTTTCAACAGAGGTTATATGAGCCACCCAAAGCCTTTGATATACCAGTTAGAGCCACTGAAATAAAATCATCACTCTGGATTCAAACTCCTGACCTTGGGATCATAAGTATAACGCTCTATCAACTGAGCTAACCGGTCAGACTGATTTCATTAACTCTTTATCATGCAACACCAAATATGGTCATTTTCCCTCATTCACTGAGCCAAATGTAGACATTTAAGTAATGAAGCAATTTATTCTTTTTATTGCAATGTAGCCCCACCCCATCATACAAATTCCTGTAAGTATTGTGTAATACATTCATTCAACGTACAAACAATCTATTAAGTGCCGCTATGCCAATATTCCCAAAAATATCATTTTCGGGAGGTCAGCAACTGGCCAGTGGCGGATATTCTCGACATCCGCGTGATAAGAAGAGTTAATCAATATAACTTTGAATTTTTGACATTTAACTTGGGGCTATGAAAGTGTTAACTTGGGAGTAATGAAAGTGATGTGATATTGATGAAAATGAAGAGAGTAATGATGATATCTGATACAGAAATGCATAGGGTATACGGAGGAAGGTATTGTGAATAAAGAAAAGATTGTACCAGAAATACAGAATATAATTGAGGTAATTAAGAGTTACACAGGGGAACACAATTAAGCAAATAATAAATTTAAAAAGCGAAATATTTTCTACAGATTTTTATGTACTGTTAAGCAGTTGGTGAACATGTGTAACGTGTAAAATTAATATATGTAAGAAGTACTTTTCATGCAAGGTACATAAATTGTGTCCTGTAACGTTATGTTTGTTACGGGACACCGTGGCAGCGACGTCAATTGTCATGCGGATCTACTGCAGGGACAGTATATAAGCACTGGAATAACTACTGACATCTGTGAGTACCTCAACTTCCACGACCTCCCGCTTGACCTCCAATGTCACCTCGGACTTCTCATCGGCAATGACGGGCATAGACTGCTGCATAGCGCCCTCAGTGCGGACGATTGGCGAGGCAATAGGCTTTGTTGGACTGTCCATTTCATCCACTGGCTTCTTCGGTTCTTCGTCAAGCCGATCCGAGACATCTGGTTTCTTAAAGTCCTCTCGACTTTCTTTCTCCTTATCCTCCAGAGGAGACTCGATGTCCGCTTCTGCTGCTTCCACGGATTCAGGAATTGATGGCTTGACAATCGAATCGGCCAGACCATCTTCTTCGTCTATGATTACATCACCTTGTCTTACGTCTACTACGCTCTCACTATCGACGATTAACGAAGCAACTGGCTTTGATGGACCGTCCATTTCATCTTCTTCATCTAAACCGGCCGTTGATGTGTCTTCACTTTGTCCATGGTACGTGTCATCAAGTCCTACTTCTTTAGCTGGAATTGATTCCTCGGCGATCAGTTCAACTAAATTTGTCTCACCTACAGGCTCGGTCATTGTGTCACTCTCCAGTTGTCGTTCCTCACTTTCGTGAGCAAGATCACCCTCGTTGCTGGCTTCCATTATGTTGTCCGCTCCTGGAAAAGATTCAGGTCCTACAACTGTACCTATCAGTGTGTCATCCGGAGCAGAATGTTGTAAGTCACTCTCTTCTACATCCTCTGTTTCTTGTCCTTCAAACAGTTCCGGTTTTCTTGCCACATCTTCTGGACTTTCTACTGTGTCTTCAATCTCGACGATTGGTGAATCAACTGGCTCCGTCCGCCTGTCCATTTCATCGACTGCTTGCTCTCCCTCGAGCTGCTGAGACATCTCCGTTTTTGTAGCATCCTCTCGCCGTTCCTCCTTGTAATCTCCCATCAAATAATTTTCTTGTTGGAGCCTATATTGTGCAGCTACTAGGAGTTCATCTTCTTGGGCAAGATGAGAGTCGGGTGCTTGATCTTTTCTTATCAAGGTGTCCACATCGTCATCTTCTTGCCGAGAGTCTGACAAATTGTCGTCTTTATGTTCTTCTACACTTGTAATGGACTGCAAACCGTCTTGATTGTTAATTGTCGATTCCGTATCAGGTTGCTCCGAGATCAAGGTTTCTGGGATTAACACAGACTCTGGTACATCTCTGTCGTCAATACATTCAAGGTCGTCAACGGTTTGATCCGAAAATGTCACGGCAGGAACATATTCTGCTTGTGACAGTTGTTCACCTTCCAGTCCGATTTCCCCGTCATCAGTAATTAAATTACCATCATCTTGTGGTAATTCTGGCAAAGGCTCTAAGGCAACACTGTCGGTTTCCACATCTTCAGAATGTATAACTTCAGACTCAGTTATGACACCGGAATCTTGAAAAGAATCCAATGCAACAGCTACATCTTCTGGCGTATCATTGAGAGAATAGTCTTGTTGTCCACTCTCTCTTAAAGGCTCTAATTCTTCCTCCTCGTGAAAGCGTTCTGGGTCTGCGGCTATAACTTCTGGCGAATCATCGAGAGAATTATCTTTTTGTTCGCTGTCTTTTACTGGTGTTGATTCTTCCTCGTGAAAGGATTCGGACTCTTGTTGTCCATATTCTGCTGCCTCTGTGGTCACCACTGAATCAATATCATCCACTGGTAGATTTACTTCATCAACAGGGTCACTAGCTGCCTCTGGTTCACTTTCCAACCTTTGTCTACTCTCATATGGCATCTCAGATTCCAGTTCCTCCCCTGGGAGGGACGATGCTACAGCTAGCCCAGAGAGAAGTAACCCATGCGGAACATTAGCCCCCATTTCATGCAAATTATCATCCGTCCGCTCATCTTGCACACGAACCGATTCCGATACATCTACTACGTCTTCTTCCTCTTCTTGGGCTGCGATATTTTCTACGAATTCTTCCACATCTTCAGGCTCGTTCTGTACACCACTTTCCATATGTTCTGTTTCATCGGATGCTTCTTGTTGTCGTTGGATGCCACAAGAATGTCGACCGGTGTCCTCTGCCTCTTCATCAGCTGTCCCGTTAACGGTAGGTGCAATGATCAAGCTGGGGTCGTAATAATCTTGCTCCGTTGGGCCATCCATAAATACTTCCGATTCAACCGCCGCAACCCGAATTTGAGAAGACTGGGAATCCGTATCGGACTCCCGTTGACCAGTTGAATCTTGGTCGTCATCATCCGGTATTGCTTCTTCCAGGACAAACGCTTCTGAAGCGCGGTTCTGTTCCGCACCCATTACAAACCCACCCATTAAGGGAGAGATAGGTAGGCTATCGGGTGTATCTGGAAGCTCCTGAATTTCAGGGGTTTGGAGACTGTCTGCAAGGCCAGATTCCTCTCGATCTTCAAGGTTCAAATCTGTTGGAATGGATATCCTGTGCTCAGTGTATTCAGTATGCTGTTCAGTGAATTCAGCATGTTGTTCAGTGTGTTGCTGTTCAGTGTGTTGTTGGTTCAGTTCGTACGATGTCTCCTCCACAATTACGTCAGAGGTCCTAGAGCTACTTCCGTGTCTGTCAAACGCCGAAGCGGTTACAGATGATGTCGTGCTATGGGAGTAAGACATCTCATGAAGACTATCTGAATAGGATTGGAGAGGCATCTCTGGTAGGTCCATTTCAACATCATCCTCCGGACTGATTTCAGGTCTCTCAAATTCCATGTCTGCATCCGGAACTTGAATGTCGCTTACTGGTCGGGAATGTCGGGGTTCCTCTTCCTGAAAGAACGGTGAAAACTCCTCGTGTTCGGTTATGTCCGCAATCTCTGGAGTCCTGGGACGGTCGGCTTCTTCTGTGGGTGTCATTGTCGGTACATTCACATCCTCAATGTCTTCGTTATCTTCTCTTGGTTGAGACTCCAACAGTACGTCACACTCTAGGATAACAGACTGTTCCAATAACTCGTCATGAACGTATGGCTCGTCTGTATCACCAGTCTTGAGAAGTTCTTCCGTCTTGTCAAATTCAGTGGGGACTTCACCACGTGTCTCAGATGATGAGAACTGGTGAGTTTCCTCGGTAGTCGAGACACTGCGACTAAAGACATCTGTGAAGGTCACCATCGACGAGACAACTATTTTTGTAGGATCGTCTTCCAAAAGGTTTTGATCCACATCACTATCTGAGGGCTGATTTTGAACCCCTTGTTCCACTTCGGATGCACCGCTTTCCTCTGTCATGGTACCCGGTTCGGCCATCAGAGGGTCCACCTCTTCCTTTGGTTGGAGGAATTCTGTAGAGGGATCAACGCCAATCTGAGGCAGGTATTCACCTTCCTCAGAGCTGACATCTTCCTCGTCATCTAGAAGCGAGTTGTTTTCAAATTCACCAGCATTTCCCGTCTCTTTTTCATATTGTAGCTCAGATACACCTCCAACCAATATATTGGAATGGTATTTTTCTTCCACTTGCTCCTCTTCAACAGTTTCAGAATCATTAACATCATCCTTGATTTCTTCTCCTAAATCCTGTGGAACAGATGTTGAGGGTCCTTCCGGATCCTGATCGGTGTCTTCTACGCGACGCGAAGTATCAATCGCAAAATCAATCGTAACTTGGCCATCCTCAATGACCTTCTTTTCTTCATGAATCAGAGTTCCTTCTTCGGTAGTAATTTCTGTGCGAACCCTAACCTCCGTATATTCAGTGTAGCATTCTTCCTTCCTTGAGGATATTACCGGTTCACTCTCTGCAGTTATTCCATCCGTGAAAACTGGAACATCTTCCTCTTCTGGTGTGATTTCTGTTTTAATATTATCCTCCACCGCTTCCATTTCAATCTCTATATCATCCTCATTGCTCACAAACTCTATTGATTCTGGAATATTTTCTTCAGTGTCGGTGAATGACCCAGTGTTTGGTTTTGTTGGTTCAGCTTCAGGACTCTCGTCCACATCTGCTTTAGATGGTATCTCTTCGTCCTCCAAGAGGTTTTGTTGAGCTACATCATCCTGAATCTGATCTCTAAAAGAATCTTCAAGATATGTTTCTTTTGCCATGGCTTCTTCATTTTGAGCATTATCATCCAGTACAGGAAGCTCCTCTGTTTCGCGGATTGCAGATACTTCCTCCGTCGGTATGACCACCGTGTCAAGAGATTCAATGGTATCTGTATCAGTCTGTTCATGAAGCATGGGATCTATATCAGTCTGTTCATGAAGCAGCGTTTTTTCTTCAACTATCACGTCAACGGCATCATCTGGGATCTGACGATCATCAACATCTTCCAGATGTTCAAGTTCTTTTTCGGCAGTCTTCTGTTCCTGAATAGGTACTTCTTCATCATATTTGGTAACTGTTGGAATGACCACTGGGATAATGCAATCAGAAGGTTCTTTGATGTTCCTTTCTTCATCGAGTACAATCTCACGATCTTCATATTTTGACTCTGGTTTATCATCTGATATACGATGGTCATCCATCAGTTCTTCTTTTTCAACAAATGCCTCTTCCTCCTTGAGTAGAACTTCTTCAGCCTCTGCCGCAATTGGATGCACTTTCTCTATTGGTACGATGGCATCAATAAGAGATTCAGTAGGTTCCACATCTGTCTTCTCATATGGCATTACCTCCTTTTGGTCAAAGTCCTTCTCCGCGGTATCATCTGGAATCGTATCACTATCACCCTTCAGTTCCACCAGATCTTCGTGAAGAACATCTTCTTCTTTGAGAGGAACTTTCTCAGATTCTATGTCAATTGGATGTACTTCTTCTGTTGGTACGATGGCATCAATAAGAGATTCAGTAGGTTCCACATCTGTCTTCTCATGTGGCATTACCTCCGGTTGGTCAAAGTCCTTCTCCCCTTTATCGTCTGGAATCGCATCACTATCATCCTTCAGTTCTACCAGATCTTTGTGAAGAACATCTTCTTCTTTGAGAGGAACTTTCTCAGATTCTATGTCAATTGGATATACTTCTTCGGTTGGTATAATATCATAAATAAGAGATTCAGTAGGTTCCACATCTGTCTTCTCATGTGAGATTAGCTCCTGTTCGTCAAAGCCCATCTCAGCTGCATCATCTGGAATCTGACGATTGCTATCACCCTTCAGTTCTACCAGATCTTCGTCCGGAATGAGTTCCATCTCATGTACAGACGGTTCATCAGTTTGTATGACCTTTGGATCAATGGTTGCACAGGGGACCAATCCAACAACTTCAGGAACCATCACCTCATCTTGATCAAATTCAAAATCATCCGCATCTTCCTCCTTAGTGTAGTCTTTCTCTTCTAGTTCTTCTTCTGGTTCCTCTGGAATATTCTGCAATTCCTCGGAATAAATTGGTTCTCCGTCATAATCGTCAACCAGAGGCATTTGATAATTTATAGACTCTGGTTGCATGTCTTCTGAAGCAATATCCTCAGATACCGGAGGCTCGCTGATGTCTGCATTTGAATCAATATGGTCCCGGTCTATATCTTCATGGACAAATACCTCCTCGTCCTCCTGTTCCACAAATCTTTCTTCTGGCAAAGTTTCCTGATCCATCTCCTTAGTAGCGACAATATTTTCCTCTTCTCGATCGCTATCCACAGTTTCATCATGTGTGGGTTCTACCAATTCATTTTGCACCACTGCATCCACAGTAAGCTGTTCAGTAATACCTTCAGGTCTAGTCTCTCTTGGAGTTACTTCTTCAGAAGCCGAAAAGACGTTCTCTTGTTGTTCTTCCGCAATGTGCTCTACAAAAGAATCTACTGAATTGTCATCAGACAATATTTCTGTTTCGACAGAATCATCTCTTGTTTGTGCAACATCCTCGTTAAATTGTTCCTCTTGAACAACTTCATCTGGCATCTCTTCTTCAGTCAATGAAACTCGTTCTTCTCTTAATTCTTCCTGCTGAATATCATGGATTTTTTCTTCTTTTGAAATTTCTGTTACCCGTTTGGTATCTGGAGCAAATGACTTATGTTCTTCTTCGATGCCGTCATCTATTGGCTCTTCGGAAACATCTTCCGGAATATTGTCAACCTCTTGTATATGGTGATCGATGTCCTTTGCAACATAATCTGCTTCTTCCTTCCTTTCCGGTTGAAGAGATTCAAGATCAGGAGCAAATGACTCCTGTTCTTTGATGCTGTCATCTACGATAACTGGCTCTTCAGAAATATCTTCAGGAGTATTTTCATCCTCTTGTATATGTTTATCATCCTCACATACTTCCGACTGAGTCACTTCCTCCCTCTCCTGTTGAATAGATTCATGTTCTTCCAAAATATTTTCTGGTGAAACTTCTTCCTCTTGGGTGTCAATATTTTCTTCTTCTGTAGAAATTTCTTGTTTCATATCTGAAGCAAATACGTCATGTTCTCTGATGTCTTCATCCTCCGAAGCTGGCTCTTCAGGAGTATCTTCAGGAATACTTTCACGCTCTTGTATATGTTGATAATTGTCATACACTTCAGACTCGGTCACTTTCTCATTTTCCTGTTCAACATCTTCATGCTCCTCCAAAGCATTTTCTGGTTCAAAAGCAACATCTTTATCTGGTACTTCTTCTTGGTGCAAGTCTTCCCCACCAAGTTGTATAGGCTCCGATACTACGTATTCGGGAATGGATTCCTCAGCATCTTTTGAAGTATTGTCATCAATTATGGCTTCGGTGACAGATGGTGCCTGGATAAATGTTTGCTCAGTTTCTGTAATCTCTTGGGAAATTTGTTCGTCCGATAACTTTTTGAGAGTCCGTTCTTCATCAGTAGTTATTATATCTAGTACATGTTCTGGAACAATATCTTCTGGGACAGACTGTTCAATATTAATTTCAGCAGAGAGAGTTTCTTGAGTTTTATCTTGTGGAACAATGTATTCTGGCACAGACTCTTCTGGGACAGACTCTTCAACATTAATTTCAGCTTCATCAATTGTTCCTTCTGTAAGAATTTCTTGAGTTTTATCTTGCAACGTTTCTGGAACAATGACTTCTGACACAGACTCTTCTGGCACATACTTTTCTGGGACAGATTCTTCAACATTAATTTCAACTTCATCAATTGTTTGTTCTGTAAGAGTTTCTTGAGTTTTATCTTGCACCGGTTCTGGAACAATGTCTTGTGGCATAGTCTCTTCTGGCGCAGACTTTTCTGGGACAGATTCTGCAACATTAATTTCAGCTTTATCAATTGTTTCTGCAAGAGATTCTTGAGTTTTATCTTGTGGAACAATGTCTTCTGGAAAATACTCTACTGGGACAGATTCTTCGACATTACGGTCAGCTTCAACAATTGTTTCTGTAAGAGGAGTTTTATCTTGCACCTGTTCTGGAACAATGTCTTCTGGAACAATGTCTTCTGGCACATATTCTTCAACATTAATTTCAACGTTATCAGTTGTTTCTGCAAGAGTTTCTTGAGTTTTATCTTGCACCTGTTCTGGAACAATGTCTTCTGGCACAGACTCTACTGGGACAGATTCTTCAACATTAATTTCAGCTTCATCAATTGTTTCTGTAAGATATTCTGGAGTATTATCTTGCACCGGTTCTGGAACAATGTCTTCTGGCACAGACTCTACTGGGACAGATTCTTCAAAATTAATTTCAGCTTCATCAATTGTTTCTTCTGTAAGAGTTTCTTGAGTTTTATCTTGCACCGGTTCTGGAGCAATGTCTTCTGGAATAGACTCTTCTGGTACAGACTCTTCAACATTAATCTCAGCTTGATGAGATGTTTCTGTAAAAGATTCTTCAGTTTTATCTTGCACCGGTTCTGGCATAAACTCTACTGGGACATATTTTTCAACATTAATTTCAGTTTCATCAATTGTTTCTGTAAGAGATTCTTGAGTTTTATCTTGCACCGGTTCTGGAACAATGTCTTCTGGCACAGACTCTTCTGGTACAGACTCTTCAACATTAATTTCAGTTTCATGAGTTGTTTCTGTAAGAGTTTCTTGAGTTTTATCTTGCACCGGTTCTGGAACAATGTCTTCTGGCACAGACTCTTCTGGCACAGATTCTTCAACATTAATTTCAGTTTCATGAGTTGTTTCTGTAAGAGTTTCTTGAGTTTTATCTTGCACCGGTTCTGGAGCAATGCCTTCTGGGATAGACTCTTCTGGTACAGACTCTTCAACATTAATGTCAGCTTCATGAATTGTTTCTGTAAAAGATTCTTGATTTTTATCTTGCACCGGTTCTGGAACAATGTCTTCTGGCACAGACTCTACTGGGACAGATTTTACAACATTAATTTCAGCTTCATCAATTGTTTCTGTAAGAGTTTCTTGAGTTTTATCTTGTACCGGTTTTGGAGCAATGTCTTCTAGCACAGACTCTTCTGGCACAGACTCTTCTGGCACAGATTCTTCAGTTTTAACTTGCACCTGTTCTGGAACAATGTCTTCTGGGATAGACTCTTCTGGGACAGATTCTTCAACATTAATTTCAGATTCATTGATTGTTTCTGTTAGAGTTTCTTGCTGGAATACGTAGGTCTCTTCTCTAACTGTAATTATTGAGGCATCTCCTGAAATATTCTGCTCAATATCCGCAGCCTGATCTTCTTCTTCAACAGGTCTACTATCTTTGACGTCCTCGGTTTCTTCAATAAGTTGGTCTACAGGAATATTTTCAGAAATTATTTCTTTCTCCGACAACTGTTCCTCAATAACCTGCTCCTCGAAAGAGACCCGCTCTTCCGTAGTGGTATCTTGCTCTACGTGAATGGTTTGGTCAGTTCTGTCGTCCAAAAGACCTTCCTCCTGAAGATGCTCTGTAATGATTTCCTCGGAAGACGTCTCCACAACCGTTTCAGTCTCTTTTCCGTCAACTGCCTCCGTTTCAATTCGTGTTTCTGTAAACGTTTCCTGGCTGGACTCGATTAGAACATCAGAAACAGGTTTGCCGTCTTCGTCCGTTGGAGTATCTCCTATAAAGTCGCTCATAGTGGATATGACACTATCGGGTAGATCTTTCTGGAACACAATGTTTTCAACTACCGTTTCACTGTGACTAGTTTTGTCACTCTCGTGAACTGTTTTTTCAATAGTTTCTGTCAACATTGACGATGATTCATCTTCAACGACCTCACGCTTCAGACTCTCTTCCAAGAGATGCTCTGATTTTGTGTGCTCCTCAATCTTCGTCTCCTTTTCCAGAAGGCAATTTTCTGGAAGTTCATCTGGAATACGTTCCTCCGCAACGACTTCATCTCTCTCTATATCCCCAGCATCTTCTGCTAACAGTCCTCCAGACTCCTCTCTGACGTCCTCATTAGTTGTCTCTAGCAGTTCCTCTTCGGTCAATTCTGTTTCAATTTCTGTAAATGTTTCCTCACTAGACGTGATTAATACATCTTCGGCATGTCTCTCGTCATCATCTACTAGAGTGTCTCCTTCCAAGTCACTCACGCTAGGGAAAGCATTATCAGGTGCATCTTTCTGGAACACAATTTTTTCAACTATTGTTTCATTGCGACTAGTTTCGTCACTTTTGTAAACTGTGTTGTCAATTGTTTCTGTTAACAGCGACAACGATTCATCTTCAACAATTTTATGTTTCAAATTTTCTTCCAAAACATGCTTTGTCTGCTCCTCTATATTCGTCTCCTTCTCCAGTAGAAGATTCTCAGGAAGTGTATCTGGAGTACATTCTTCTTCAAATATTTCTGTGCTTTCTTTATCCTCATTTTCGTGTTCTCCTTCATCTTCTTCTAAAAGTCCCTCAGCTTCCCCTCTCATTTCCTGATTAGTATTATCTAGGAGTTCCCCTTCACCTACTACAATGTCAGCAGCAATATCAGGTTTAGATGCCATATCCTTTAGGTCTGTTGTCTCAAATGTAGTTTCGCTGTGTGCCGTTTCAGTTTCCTCACTATAAACATGCTCTTCAAAGTGAACAACCTTCGGCTTAGTAGTCACTTCCTCGTGGGTTTCAGTGGGAGCCTGCTGAAAATATTCCAGGTACAAAATAATATCATTGGATTAGTAAATTATGCATATATCACAAAATATAAAAATATATAAATTATCTTACGATCAATGTGTTTGAATTTTGTCTCCGTTGTGCTAATTATATCGTTTATTAAATTTGCCCACAATAATTTGGTAAATATTTTAATCATCACAATTTTTGGGAAGTACTCCACTCTCGTATGCGTGACATGATCTAACTGAATATTTTGAGTTCCTGTGAAGGTTTTTGTTTCCTGGCCCATTTTCTAAAACGTGAAGTTGTGGAGTGGAGATCAAGCCGCACAAAAGGTGATACACACTACATTTCACCATAATCAACATGTTAGACTTTGCAATATGAATAAAAGGTTATAATTTGGATACTAATTAACGGCACTTTTGGTAGCCTCATTTGTGAATGCATATTACTACACATTATAGTTTGCCATGGTCCAAATCTGGCAAATTGTCTATAGTACTAAAAGTTGTGGGAGTAATAAAACTATATTTCCAATTTCATATAACAATGTCTGATTGCGTTTAATGGCTCATTTGTAACCTTTCGGTTTAATAGCGCAGTGTCCTTAAATTTTTTCCTAATCGAGGATCACTGGATTGTTGCCCATGCTCTAATCGTGTACGCTGAACATCAAGCGAGAAGACAACGTGTACAATATTCTAAGCCTGCGGTATGACCCGACCAATATATCTATTATTGATCCAGCCAAATACTAAGTTACACATTCCTCTATTCACAAAAGATCAGCACTAGCAGAAAGTTTTAGTTTAGTTTACCAATCTTTTTAACAATTGAGGTTATATGAGACACCAAAATCACTTAATGTACCAGTTAAAGTCACTGGAATTGGGTCATAAATTTGTTGTCGCCCCGGCTTCGAAATTCCCACCTTCCGATCAGAATTTCAACGCTCCATCTACTGTGCTAAACTGGTCATCTACTAGTTTACACAAACCAATTTAAGACGTGGGAATATAGACATGAGTTATCACCTCAGATTTGTGATTACAAGTCCCAACACTTTATAAAGTATTCTTAATATTTAGTATTCTTCCGTTGGTCCAACCGGTGGTGAAGTCCGGTTACATCCTCCGGAATCTTGACTGATTTGATCAAGTCTACTTTTATCAATGGAGTAACTTTGAGCCACATTATAGCAGATCCCTAGCAACCTTTTCCAAACACTGCCGTCGCTTACATTCCGAGTAATTGATTGATTTATTCCTTCTTCATGTATTGGACTTCCTTCCTAACCATTTTTAATAATGAGGTTACATGAGCCACCAAAGCCTTTAATGTACCAGTTAGAGCCACAGGAATTTAGTCATCATATATTCAAACATCTGACCTTGATATCACAAGTTCAATGCTCCCTCCATCCACTGAGCTAACCAGTCATCCACGAGTTTATATGAGCCGGTTAGATCCTTGGTTGTACAATGGCTCATTTCTGACGGTTTAATGATGCCGTCCTCGGATTGTTTTCTTAGTCGAGGATCACTGGATTGTTGACCATGCTCCAATCACTTTCGCTGAACATCAAGCGAGAAGGCAACATGTACCATTTTTAAAGTCTTTGGTAAGACCCGACCCTCCATTGATCTCGACGCCTTGTGGGTGAAGAACCATTATTCTGTCTCCCGGCTTTCAGATGGATGCTCTAACCATTACGCCGCATTATGAGAAATGAGAATATAGACACCATTCATCACCGCAGAATAAACCTTGTGGTCACATTCAACCTTGTGATCACAAGCCCAACGCTCTATCCACTAGTCCTAATACTTAGTGCTAACCTTCTGTTCGTCCGTTGTCCATTCGGGGGTGGAGTCCGACGTCACATCCTCGTGAACCTGCAGTATTAATGATACGCGTTTGCGCCAACAAAATAGACACATTGGATCGTACGCACTAATGGACACAAGAGATATGTCGCCCTCTTGCGCCTTCTACTTGGCGGCAACTAAACAACCTACCAATCGGGATTGAAGACGTGCGACGTGAAAAGATTGCGAGTGCGGGATAATGGATGCGAGAGTGGGTGGTGCGAGGTTTCGGTAAGACGATACCAAGACGGATCACAAGACACAAAAAGATCACACAAGGTGGATCCCAAGACATATAAAACAGGTTAGGTTAGTTGGGGGATAATTAACAAAATCATAAAAATATAACAGACACAAGGACAGTTTTACAAAACTTAACGACACACACTTTTTTCAGTTTTAACAATTACGAGTATATTTCAGACGTGACATACATTGTGTAAAAGTACAAATAAAAGAAGAATTGAAATATTGTTAACTTTGCAATATTTTCGTTTTACCGTTACTGCGTAGTTCTGAAAAGTATTAGAATATTTATTTAATAATTGTGAATAGTAATGAATAATTATTGAGAGATGAACAAGACGGACATAACGACATAATTAAAAATAAAACTGGGAGAAGATTAAAATAAGAAGGGATGTGGATGATGATGACCGCGATGATATAAACAGACTTTGATGATATTTGAAAAGCTCATTAGAAGAAATTGGTTAAGACGAATCACAGGGAAGAGCTAACAGATGTCATATATAAATATTGATTGATTGTAGTTAATGGCAATTATTTATATATATATATATTTATTAATTAATTGATTTATTATTAGGTG
>JAODAI010463402.1:0-14592 GCA_027575025.1 Scotoplanes globosa | reverse complement strand
GCCCCGAGACACAGTTCCATATTATACAAGATAACCTGAAGATGCCTATGATATAGGGCCTATTCAAAATCGGCAGTTATTCTGAAACCAACAGTATGATATAATCTCAATACATGTTAATGTATTGAGATAATAAAGGTAATGGTCCGCTCTTTCTTTTGACAGGGATACCTGAACAAGACCCACGAGCTAACATAATACCTGATCTGCCACATGTTACATAGATACTATAGATGTAGTAGTATGTATTATCATGGAGCTATTATCAAGATCAACGGTAGATTTACAGTTATTTAAAAAAAAAACTTTGACCTCGCGACCCCATTTTTTACGTTTAACAAAATTAAGAAGTTGTTAAGAAAATATTGATATAACGAAAATATTTTTATATTAAGCCTCTCCCACTCGTTAACTTGGTCTATGAAGGTCTCATTGAGATCAACCTAATGACAATTGTCACCAAAAGGTGCCATTGATATTTTACAAATTATTTTACTCATTAACATGCGAGGTATCGTGGTCAAAATCAATAGGCTTCCTAACAGACCAGCCGGCAGAGCAGCCCTGTACAGAAAATCAACTCAATCCGACATGCGATTGTGTTCACGAGCCATTTCTTGAAATTTTCGTAATAAGACACTCATTAATATGCGAGGTAACAACATCAAATTCAATATGCTTCCTAACCTACCCACATAGCATCCCTGTATCAAATATTCTTGAGATTTTGTCATTAATTTGCGAGGTATCTTCGTCAAAATCAAAAGTTTTCCCAACCGACCCGCAGGGCATCCATATACCAAATATCCACATAATCCGACCTATGGTTAACTGCCTGGAAGGTATATTTATTTACGACGTTAAGAGACCACGAAAGTGGATGAAGTATAAATACTTATAAATAGAGGTTACTGAGATATCGTGCTCAAGATCCATTAATAGGTGAGGTAACATCGGCAAATTCAAAAGGCTTCCTAACCGATCCGCAGAACATCCCTGTGCCAAATATCATCTCAATCCGACCTACGGTTATTGAGAAATTGTTTTCAAGATCCGCTTCTTGAGATTTTCGCAATAAGACCCGCTCACTCATTAATATGCGAGATACCATCGTCAAAATCAGTATGTTTCTTAACCGACACGCAGGGTATCCAGTAACAAATATCAACTTAATCCGATGTAAGGTTATTGAGATATTGTGTTCACAAGCCAGGTGTCGGACACATACACACAGCCACATGCACGCACACACGCGCCGGGGTGAGCGCACAGATTTCTTGCTAAATAATAGATAAAAAACTTGTGGTCCATAGACTATACATCTGTGTCAACAAAAGGTGGTAACGTGTCCTCCAATCCAGCACCAATCAACACTCCATGTACCAGGACACAGAGAGAATTGGTTCCGGTTAGTCTCCGAACCATAAATCATTGGAACTCTGAACCACAACACCTCTCAAATGCACTCTCTTTATAAAAAAATGCCATTATATAATATTTTTTGTTGATTAGATTAAACTAAGACGGTCCCTAATTAGTCACTTACTTTTTTGTTGCAAAATGAGTCCCGCATTACAAATGAGCACATGTAGAGGCAGTCCACTGTCTTTGTAGGTCTTGACAAAGGCCATTGTTGATTGTAATGAGGACAAGTCTAGAGCCATGAACTGAACGTTGAGAGGATCGATATCTTCTTCCACAGGTTCAGGCTGGAGGTAAAACAGTAATGTATTAGATTGATTAAGTGATTAATTGATGTTTAACTCAGTTCATTGTTGATTGTAATGATGATAAGTTTAGAGCTATGAACTGAATGTTGAGAGGATCAATATCTTCTTCCACAGGTTCAGGCTGGGGGTAAAACAGTAATACATTAGATTGATTAGACATTATCTAATTGATTAATTAAATGTTTAACTCAGTCCATTGTTGATTGTAATGATGACAAGTCTAAAGCCATGAACTGAACGTTGAGAGGATCAATATCTTCTTCCTCAGGTTCAGGCTGGCGATAGAACAGTAATGGATTAGATTGATTAGACATTCTCTGAGTGATTAATTAAATGTTTAACTCAGTCCATTGTTGTTTGTAATGATGTTAAGTCTAGAGCCATGAACTGAACGTTGAGAGGATCAATATCTTCTTCCACAGGTTCAGGCTGGAGGTGAAACAGTAATGGATTGAGTGATTAAGTGATTAATTGATGTATAACTCAGTCCATTGTTGATTGTAATGACGACAAGTCTAGAACTATGAACTGAATATTGAGAGGATCAATATCTTCCTCAGGTTCAGGCTGGGGGTAAAACAGTAATGTATTAGATTTATTAGATATAATCTAAGTGATTAATTAGATGTTTAACTCAGTCCATTGTTGATTGTAATGCAGGCTGGTAGTAAAACAGCAATGGATTAAATTGATTAGATATTATCTAAGTCATTAAAACTCTAGAGACATAAACATGTATGTTGAGAGGATCAATATCTTCCTCATGTGCAGGCTGGAGGAAAAACAGCAATGGAATGATTGATTGATTATATATTCTCTAAGTGATTAATTAGATACTCTATGGCCATACCTTCATTTATAAGGAGCGCCAGCACGATCACGCTCTTTTTCCTTCTCTTTTCTGGGGGTAAAACTCATGTTACTATGCTAATATTGGTCCCAAATCACAATGTGATATATAGTCTGTTACAGTTTGCCCTATTGTGCTAGAAATATAGACCAGAAAAAAATGTGTGAAATGTTCAGGAGAGCGAAAAGCTCTCCTTAATCTCCCTTAATCTCCTTAAGAGCTGACAAAATAGCTCTCCTGAGATTCTCATACGTGAAGGTTTGGAACGTGTTAATAAAAATTCCCCAAAATCCAAATCGGACACAAATTTATGAATTGAATGACCCCCCGACACTGCGGTGGTCGCTTAATAGCGTTGTAAAGTTTTTTATAACCATTAACCACCCGTGCTCTGTCCGAGCGGCGAAGGTTAGTGGCTTTGGAAGCGATGAAGCTTAGAAAGTGTGAGATCCATGGTTTGAATCTCAGGTCTGGCCTAGTAGTGTGTGTTTTTATCCCAGAGCAATCTGCGGTTTTCCCGCACGAACATCCTTGATTTTGAAGAAAATAATTCAAATTATTAAAGAATACTACAAGTACAATTATATAGTTATGGACGTACAAAATAAAAGTTATGGATGGACGTACACCGCCCACTATATGTATGGGTAAAAAAATAATGTTGGTCAAAATCAATTTTCAAAGTTCTAGTAATAGGATAAGCAAATATTATGTTATGTCAAGTTCAAATCATCCTAGTTTAATCACTATAAACACCATAAATATGTCTCCAAACTAGCCAAAATCAGGAGAATAGTTAGTTTGAAATCCTATCCTAACAGTATACATACATAGATCTTGTTGCAGGTTGTCAAATTTCATTAAAACCTTTTGTCCACCTCTTTTTATACTAAGACCAACTAAGTGGCAGAAAATTTGCTCAGTACAAAATTAGCATGCAAATTTGGTTATGAACGTACGGTTATGGACGTACACATATTCAGGACCCAGTGGTTCGCAACAATTTCAATTTTTTCTCCTAATAGACAACAAAAGTTAGCTTTAGTTATTGATTTTCATCCACATAAAAAATATTTTTATACCTGAAATTTAAAAAAAGTGAAATTTTGGTTATGGACGTACACAGTAAAAAAACGTAAACACAGAATTTTGATAATTCTGACCGCCAAACACTTACAACATTACTTTTTTCAGAAATGTTGAGGTATTAAGATATGTTTAGTCATATAAGTGACAAAGTAACTTAAAGTAAACATTTTGCATGGTTTAAGTACCCAACAAGCAAATTCCCATTTTTCTGACTTTTAATATAATTTATGGCGTACTAGCTTCCTGTAATTTTTTTCATGAAATATTTTGCTTTATATAGTATGAAATCATTAGTTTCATAAAATATACATTCTTAGCTTCAATTTGACACCTAATTTGGCCATGTAGATATTTTTTTCAAATTTGATAGCAAGGTTGACCTTTCGGTGGAATTGCCCATTTACAATAGTTCTTACATATTTTAGATGATATTTCAAGTCAAATAAAGTAAGATGGGGAGAAATAAGGGGGAAATACGTGGGAAAATCAGATCCCAATATAAATACAAACGTTCGCATTGTATATACTTTACAGTCGTACGACTGCTGCCCAAAACACCAAAGCCATGATCTCCGTGGCCACCGTTTAATCCCAGCATTGGGCCATACTAAAAGTGTCTTACTAGTTTATATTTTTATCAAAGGATATCGCTTATTTGGAAATTATTAATAGGCCATTTAGTTGTTGATTTTTGTTAAGAAAATAGGTTAATAGTGACTTTATGTATAACAAAATACTGAGTATATTCTTGCACAATAAATGTAAGCTACTATTACGGCTATTATACGACATAATCTTTTTAAGTTGTATGGTTTGATGTATATGTTGTTCTTTTTTCAAATGTAGCAGACTTAATAAAAGTGTCTTAAAATAATTATTAGCTTCTAATACTAGTTTATTATATTATAATATAAATATATAACCATTGAAGACCGATAAATATATAGGACGATACAGGGGCGTTTATAGGAATGTGTAGACTGGGTGGTCCGATGAAATTCGAAGGTAAAGCCACAAAGTGTTATTACTGAATGAACGAATGTCTTTAAAAAAAGTGTAGGCTACAGACGCGTACCCGTTGTTAACATGAAATACTTGTTATATAGTTTTGGGAAAACGGGGATGGGGGCATGGCGTTATTAAATCTGCTACTGATGTGCTGACACGCCTACTTTAGGCATCTATATGAATATAATATGCATACATGTATGTTCTAAAGTTTCAGCACACCAGTAGGACATAGTTATTTATAATCTTTAGTCAGATTGCCATGCGGTGAACTGTTGTAGGCCTGTATGACAGTATTATCGCTAGGCACATGTATTATGCATATAATAATACTATTGTGCACAGGCCTACTCTCAAGTTTGAATGATCTGATACAATTATATACAATTATATGTTCATATTCAGAACCATTTTTGATGGCTGCTTCACTGGATGGGTACTTGAAAATGCCAATCAAACTTGATTCATCATAATGAAGTGTAGACATATTATAATTGTAGTCGACAATTATTTTCAAAATACAAAATATTACTTTACATTAAATACTTATATTGACATTGTTGTCAATCTATAAAGTAGTAAACAATTAACCCTCAGCCACTCCATATATTATTACACGCAGCATATAGAACAGCACTACAAGAATAATTTTAGGGGATAATGCGTATATATGCATCCCCACGTATTATAGTCCATTTGTCAATACTCTAAGTCCACCACCCTCGGGAATTTGTATGACCCCTGTGTATAGGATGACAATATACATGGCAGTAATAATCAGGTTGTCTGCATGTTGGAAGCCGAACGCTGAGCCGATCAGAGTGCTTTTCAAAATGACATTCAGAATCTTAGAAAATACATTCATGTTGTTAATATAGTTATATTTGAGTATATTTCACATAATGTTAATGTCTTGGCAATTTTGACTATGTATTTGGTCAGGATCGAATACTTGTAAAAAATAGCTTTTCAAATTAGCTTTTCGGGTGCTGATGATATGCATCATACAGTTATATAAATATTAGGTAAGATATACATTTACTGGGCCTTAGTCCCATTTTTTAATAGATTAACTGTGATTCATAAACCTCAGATTATCACGTGATATAAATCAAGCATTGTGATTGGTCAAAGACCGGTTATGAATCTGATGCAATAACCCATTTTGTTTATTTAAAACCCGCTATGAGCATTTGTATGTCTTGGTAATGATAATTGTCACGCAATCAAAAGAAGCTACTATAGCGTGTCGTAGGCAGAAGTAAACAGACGAAATAGTAGTATTACAGTAACGTTACAATAATATTTGGTATATTTGGTCCCCCTATATTCACCTACCTACCACGGCAGGTGGGGAATGCCTGTGGCGTTTGCTACACCGCGGGGCATTCGCCTGCGACGAGATCGCTGTATATTATGCCGACATGATGGTTTCCCCTTATCTTCAGACCAGAATACGTCCCTGCTGACTTGATGATTATTATTTAGGCTATAAACAAACGTGATGTAGTAAATGTGTATCTTGACGAAATTAAGTAGGTATATTTGGCGTAGTTAGAACCATTTATACAGATAATTCGATGGAATTTGATACACCCCCGTTTTGATATAGTTAACACATGCACGGGAACTGTGCGATTTGTGGGGTGTTAAACAGTATTAATGAAATATTGTAATTGCAAACTATACAGTGATGTCATTTAATCGAATTTAGCAGTATTTTTAATATAAAAAGTCCCATGCTTATAATGAATACCTGACTGGTGATTGGCTGATTAAAGAGACCACGGCGACGACAATTGGCTGTGAACATTAACATAACTAATACAGAACCGCGTTAATATAAGTCTGAAAGAATATCTAAAACATGAGACAATCTCGAACAATATGGTATATTGTATGTGTTGTAAATCATTCACACCTGAAAGGAAAATTAAAAGTGTGACAACGACGAACTTTGTATGTATTTATAAAGAATTTGTGATGGAACAATAACCGGACACCTGCCTGCAATTTTATCAAAACTGAGCACTTCGCGGGTGTTAAATAGTATTCAAAACAGGTAATTTAACCTCTGAGCCATCATTCGCAGTTGTTAGGAGAAATATTTCATTGAAATTATCCTAAGTTTATACGGTTTATGAATAGGAATAATGTATAGATTAAGGAGTATTTAGTGCCGAGAAAATAACCGGTCTGACGTCACCATAGACAGCTGTCGGCCTCGTTCCATTCAACACATATGATGACGTCATCACGGTTATTATTTGGCAATAAAAACTGCTTAATCTATACATTATTCCCTAAATATAATGGTACCAACACGAAATGATAAGTAAGTTTTCCTTCTCATATATGGGCCATCACTCAAGGCTAACAAGCCCCATTCACCGAGGCAAATAGCTACACAGCGTTGCCCCATACGATGTGTGCCGCGTTACATGATATGTTTCCTTCTCCTTGTATCTTATTAAAGGTATAATTACAGTAAGTATGATCTGAAACCGAAATACTGTAAGATTGTCAAATAGTTAACTCTCGAAAGAAATATCATGAAAAATATAAATCAACTGTTGGTATTACTATGGCAACTACTTTCAAAATTTCAACTCTTGCTGCAGTGTCTGTTTTATTCCTGTGTAAGCCGGAAATATATTTTCTTAACGGCACATAAGGTTCTAGGCTATATGAATCCCAGTTAAGTTAATTATCAATGTTTTCACGTAACAAAATCGGCGATGCAAACCTCAAAAGGAATTACCATCTGTGTTATCACCCTACCCTTCAAGAAAATATGGCCATACTAGTAAAGAGACATGTAGTCTGCCTGGAAATCACCATTTTACATCCTCGTCTGATAAAACTATATATTTCATGCAAATCAATTTACAGTTCTCCAAAATTATTCAAGTTTTACAAACAATATTAACTAGATAACCACCAAATTGAAGGAACAGTACAATGGATGCCCCAAGATGTTGATTTTTACAATATCCTATCCTATACGACTTTTAGCCCAATTAATATTACGTCTAATAAAGTTTTTTTTTAATATCTTATATTATATGACTTCAAAGGCTAATTAGTACTGTTACTCCTATAAAGAACATAATGTATAGCACACAATGGCATACTGTTAGTGTATGATCAGGTTTCCTGGCCCATTCAACACAGAGGCTATATGAGCCAATCAAAATCTTTGTATATCAGTTACAGCCACTAGTATATATGTTAAAAATGATATCCCATACATTGTGTTATCTGATATATCAACCTTCATCGAAGGTGGTTTTGAGTCTATTTGCATTTAGTGTACCTCTCAATCAAATATAGTGTTTGGTGTTATTTGCCGGCCTCCTAGTGGTAATGTTGAACTCGAAAAACTTCTTTATCAGTTATCCACGAAACGTTGCTTGATTATGGGTGATTTCAATCTTGATATCTTAAAGAGTAATAATACCAATGTTATGTCATTCTTAAATATCATATTTGTATCGTCATTTTATTGAAATGCCAATAAATAGTGTTCCCATTAGCAATAATACAACTTGTACCATGTAAATACTACATATCGTGATATGCATGCATAATTAGCATATTTAAATATTGCCTAATCATATGGTACCCACTACACTTGAAAGACAATTTCATAAACTTTTAGAATATATATACTTCTCATTTATAATTTTGAGTAGAAATTGCACTAAAGTCAATAAAATCATAATTTCCACATTTAATTTCAATAATTCAGGAAAATTACAAATGTATTAATCATAATGAAGTGGGAAAATATGAGTCGTAATCCTAACTTACACGGGGGCATAATGCCCCCCCCTCCTCGATTTTGTACTCCTGAATCACAACCACTCTGGCTATACATTTTGTTTGCATATGACTTTTTTCGTTCATGTGTTGTGCACATTTTGGCACCATCCCCGTGCATGTGGGCCCCTCTTATTGATGTCACATAAATTTTGAAAAGGTATGTTTTAAAAATGTGCAATTATTGCATATGTGTGTACACTTAAGCATTATGAACATAGATTGTATGTGTTATAATAATGTTGTTTGTAAATATATTGACATGTAATTAATTTTTGTGAGTATAAACTTGTTGTCAAATACATCCCATTTAATCTCAAACAATAAAATATATAAAAAAATGTAATAAGTAAGACCTACAAACAATAGTATACATACCAAATACGGATAATCATAATAAAAAAAATGAAATACACAAGAAATTAAGAAAATGTCATAATAAAACATTTTTTTCGTATACACTTGTATCCAAATGCATTACGAATATAGGTATTACCTTCTGTACGTATTTATATTAGTTTATAATGAAGTTATATTATATTTCAAGTCAAATTTGAGGTGATTTCGTTTTTGGAAAAAATGTGAAATTTGCATATTTCCTTTGTAATTTGCGTATAGTTAACAAAAAATAACATATTAATATTTTTGGGTATGCAATGTTGTTGATAAAACAATTTTCTATAGGCATTCCATATTTCAGATCGTTCGGACAATACATGGCTGAGATCTTAAGGGGGCCGAAGTACCCCCACCCCCGGACACACATAGATTATAATCGCCCAGATAAGTTAGGGTTAAGAGACTTCTTAAAACGGATCAATGTATAACACGATTTGACACTATCTGGTAATTGATTCCAAAGTGTAGCAGCTACAAATGCAAAACATGTACTGCCATATAAATTGATATTAGAAAGTGTACTATTTGATCGTTACTATAGCAGAGCACAAGTTGCGAGAAAGTTTATAAGAATGAATCAATTCACCAATGTAAAGCGGCTAGTTAAATCGAAGACCACAAAAGGTAATAACAAGGGTTTGTAAGACAATACAGGAGAAAATATGAAGCCAATGTACATCATAGCATACTGGTGTAATATGATTTCGTCTAGTAGATGTTTGAATAATACATGCAGCTGTATTTTTTTTAAGCCTAAGATCTGTTGATTTAATAATCCGAACAAAAGGGAGTTAAAAAATTCAAGCTTTGAAGAGACAAATGCATTGATTAAAATTTCCTCAATCTTTTGATCACAATAAATTTAATGATATACGAACTATTTCTAAGCTGCATGTTAGCAGCGGCGCAAGTCTTTGATATATGATAATTCCAAGATAATGTGTTATCAAACAATGCATCAAGGTTCATTAAAGGGTTCATAAAATTTGTTTATAATGTTAGTTGATATTATAGAGCAGAAAATTCTCTACCAAAAATGCTTCAAACTGGAGTCATATCTGACATTCCGTTCTCAATATATTGATGTTTGAAATTTTCAAATTAGGACGTCATTTTTTTTACAAACGTCTTTATCAATACTATTATGACGTATGGTCCTTACAACTAAAGTTCAGAAATGGCCTGATAAATGGCTTGTAAATACGTGTTATCCAAAAGTTGACGTACGATAGTGTTCAAACTGGGTATGAAGGTTGACCCTAATGCATATAATATTTATGTATATTTTGGTGGAGGTCAAAGGTCATTTGAGGTCAAACACTAAAACCACGTGTCAACCTTCATAATAATGTAATAATAATGTATATCACTTATATAACGCTTTATGATATGCCTCAAAGCGCTGGTCCAGTGGCTGCAGCCGAGTTTGAACACTATCGTACGTTAACTTTTGGAGAAAACGTATTTACAAGCCATTTAGCAGGCCATTTCTGTACTTTCGTTGTAAGGACCATACGTCACAATAGTCTTGATAAAGACGTTTGTAAAAAATGGCTTCCTAAATTAAAAAAAATAAAACATCAATACATCAGTAGAGTTTCGGCATGTACACTCCTTGTTCGCTATTCTTCTTTAAATTTATTCGGATTTTCAATTGGATGTATGCCTAACAATGAGACAGACGTATTGCATAGCGGAAACGTAGCTTGTTGTTCAGTGATTATACTGTTAAGTTACATTTGAAGTAAGTTCAGGCTTTCTCTGAAAACAATGATAAATTTGAGAAATACGACAAATAACATACTAACAAACAAAGTGTTTCATATTTTTAGAACATACTTTTATATATAGAAATACCGTTTTTCAAATTATTCCGGTACTTAAAAGTCGATATCTTAGGGGATTATAGAAGTTCCTCATCCCTTACCCCGGGCAGGTTAATAACAAAGTAGATCACATAATTTAGAGCTAGATAACTGCTATTGGAGTATTTGTAAGTAATTGTTTCGAATTAACGTTACTATTTTTTGTATGCGTCATATGTTTATATGAATGGTTATACCACAGGGTGTTTATTTTGTCCGTTTCGATACAGCTAGACAGACAGCTTTGTCGGCATTATCGGTGGTTTAGTTACCATTGCGATGGTTGCCGTATCGATCATGAATCAATGGGACAAGATAAACGTTGTCGTTTATCCACAACATTGACAATCAATTGTATTTCAAATGTAACATAATTACATAGATGTGAATGCAAATTATCATTACATAATTATAAGGAACGAACCACATACCTTGACATCCAATACCACTATAGTTATTAGTGCATATGGCTGACGTCCTACATCCTGCTACCACATCATGTTGATCAATAGCACAGTGTGCTTTCAGCTCACAGTTAGATCCATATCCGAAACCCATACACACATCTATAATAAAGTAATTATGGTAGCTTTTATAATGTTTGATGGTATAAATATAGAATAAATTACATATATATAAGTGTATACTATATAAGTATACATGTATCAGTGCATGGAGTTGGTCATCTTATAACAACGTAATGGCAAATGACAGTGTGAAAAGTGCTCAACTTGGTGAAATATATGTTTTATTCGGCGCTTAACACAGAAACAAATTTGATTATAACATTGAGTCGGGGAATCACATAGTTGGCATCCAGCATCACAATCCAACGCTGGGAATCCCCCTGACTCTTATATAGTATACTCGATTTTAAATACTTAATTTTCCCCGACTCACTAATTTCCTGTGACCTGTTTATTATCCCCCACTGACACGTTCACTCACTATTACACGTCAAATATTTATATGCGGCCCATCGTATCGAATACATCACATAATCTAACCTGTTCTGACAAAATCAGTCGGAAGTCGCATATATTATTATATTGCGTGACATGTGAAAATACGTATACGTAATGTTTAATACAAACGTGATATGCATACAAGATGTATATAAAAGTAAAGGTAATCGTATATGATAGGACACATAGGTCATAAAGGGTTAATTAATATACATATATTCGAATTAATGTGCCTATATATTCCAACATATTTCTACATTAATTAATATATATACGCATATTCGTAGCCAATAGAGCGTCGTTTTTATATGTACACATTAATTTGATTTAATATATTACATACACAATTGATTTAATATGTATATTAATTATTAGATTTAATTTATATATATTATTAACTTTGAAACATATATATGTTAACTTTAAAAATGATATGTTAACTTTAAAATATATATAACAACTTAAAATAGATATGTTAACTTTAAAACATATAAATGGATAATTTAAAACATGTATATTATATTACATTATATTGGATAGTAACATTTACATAGCCCTACTTCTATTTAAGAAAAACTGAAACATGCTCAGCAGGGATGAATACCACAGTTAAATAACATGTGTTTTAATTGACCTTTAAAAATATTTATGGAATCATCTTTACGAATATTGATTGTTACACAGTTCCAATGCTTGGGACCGCAATACCCAAACGAACGTCTGCCCGTAGCACCATTGATGTCAGGTACATCAAGAGTAAGGTTATTGGTATGAGAGATAACAATGAGGTTACTCAAATAGCTGGGAGCGACATGGTGGATGCACGTATAAACAAAACGTAGTGTCTTATATATATTACGCTTCACATGTAGCCAGTGCAGCTCACTGAAAAGATCGGTATCATGAAAAGATCGGTAATATGAAACATTTAAAACATATATATATATATTAACTTTGAAATATACATATTAACTGTCAAATAAATATATTAATTTTGAAATATACATATGTTAACTTTAAAACATGTCAACACTTTAAAACACAAATATAAAAAATATATATATATATGTTTACTTTAAGACATATATATCGAGATTTTAAAAGATATATATGAAAACTTTAAAAAAAATATATATATATATAATCCTTGAAATATATATATTAACTTCGAAATATATATATTAACTTTAAAATATATATATGTTAACTTTTAAATATATATGTTAACATTAAAACATATATATGAAAACTTTAAAAAATATATATAGAAACCTTAATATATATATATATGTCAACTTTAAAACGTATATATGGATATTTTAAAAGATATGTAAGAAAAATGTAAAACATATATGTATTCACTTTGAAATATATATATTAATTTTGAAATATATATATTAACTTCGAAATATATATAATAACTTTGAAACATATATATGGTAACTTTAAAATATATATGTTAACTTTAAAACATATATATATGAAAACTTTAATATGAATATTTTAAAACATATATATAAAAACTTTAAAATATATATGTTAACTTTTAAATATATATATTAAACTTTGAAATATATATATTAACGTTTGTAATATATATTAACTTTTGAAATATATATATATATAGTAACTTTGAAACATATATGTTAACCTTAAAATATACATATTAAACTTTAAGAAAATATGTATATTAACTTTAACAGATATATATTAATCTATGAAATATATATATTCACTTTTTAAATATATATATTAACTTTGAAATATATATATAGCATATTTGAAATATATATAGTGTATTTAAAATATATATATATGGTTTTAGTAATAAATTCCCTTTATCGTTCCATATTATACCGTAACAGTAGCGTACGTGTACATAATATACGATATATCATATGCCCGTCATGCATTTTCAAAACTTGGCTGCAATTTTCGTTCAATTAAATTAATCATTTTCGATAGAAAACTGTCCTAATTTTCCCTTTCTATATTCTTCTTGGCATTTTGGAATTTATTTATAAGATTTGGGTGAATTATGAGGTGTATCTTTACATCGAAATTCCTTATCTACTAAATGACTTCGATACGGAAATTACACAGTAAGCCAATACAAACTCTCTCCCAACAATATTACAACTGAGTACATGACGTCACAATCTCGCCAGCTTTTGAATATTAATAAGGTTAGCACATTCATTGCCTGCAAAATTAGGTATTTGTGTTGTCGTTGTTTTGAAGTTTTGTACGTGGATATTTACAAAAAACGACAAGAATGTTCAAATATTATTATTATCATTGTATCATGCATGATGGGTATTTGTTGAGGTTGGACCCTGCTTTTAATTATTTTATTCATTTGATACGTGCAAGAAGTGCAAAGTTATCGACAATTAAGATAACCATTATACAATTTGTTTTATTATATTATAAAAGTAATTTAATTTTACTTATATTAAATCATTCATATAACCAGCAACACTCGTCCTGTGACGGGCAGCGCTAGTGTTCTCTTCATAGCCCAAATTCAGTATAATTACTGTTTGTGTTATGAAATATCAATAAAACATCGTTCTTGAATCCACCCAGTAATAATCTAAATAGCAACCCCGTATTCATTATCGATGTAAACAAATATTCGTGAGATGTGCGCATGCGTGTCATTATAGCAATGCCCAGCATGCAACTCGACGTAAACCGTTCGTAACATACATTTTATCCGAATACTTAAAGGGCTACAGCTCCCAAAAAAAGACAATTATTTGTTGATTTAAAGTGTACCCATATTGAGAGTGTCAAATCGTGTGATACATTAACACATTTCAAAAGGTTACTTAAAACTCATCTATTCTCATTACACTATA
>JAODAI010463291.1:0-14592 GCA_027575025.1 Scotoplanes globosa | reverse complement strand
AAATAAAGGAGGGGCGACCCTCACCCGACCATATCCTCTTATACAATTTTTATTTTAAACTACTGAAAATGTTTTTTTCTACTTTGAAAAATATAGTCACGCAGATGGAAACGATAGCACCATTTTGCATTTAAGCTCATTTGAAAGACCAACATTTTTATGTACGCTCCGCGCCAAACGAATTGGCGCTCCGCTTAGATAGTCGATGGACGGCGATCAGTATAATTTCGGAAAATTGTGTGAGTTCGCACCCCCCCCCCCCTTGGACAATTCCTGGCTACGCGCCTGAATACAAACACATCAACGACATTTCTCGAGTATCAGAAGAAGGGGGCTTACACAATACACTATTGATCCACTTCTACCAACTTCGAGGATGAAGTGGAGTCGGGTAAATTAGCTAATCAATACATTATATTTTTGGTATAAATTTACATTGGTTTATATATATGAATACTCGTTAATTATATGACAATGATCTGATTATAGTAGAAATATTGGTTAATTAATCATCAATTATACTTGGAGTTTATATATATCAAAATAATATGTACAAGTAATTGTTATTTCAACTACTACAAACTTTCCCCCTTGAACATAGTAAATATATAGAAATAATTCGGTAGCCACCGTGTATGCATGCTATTCGAATCCACTATCTCAATACTTAACGTTTGTCGCGAATATATACCAAAAGATCATCACAAAATTTCACGTCGTATAGTTAGATTTTCTGCTTTGATTATAAATACTAAGCACAATATAAATCTTCTATGCATACTCTAAAAACAGGCTGTAGATTAACCAGGATCCGGTCACGGGCTATCCATATCCTGGTAAAAATAATATCATATTCCCTGTGAAAGATTGACTCTTTCCTATTGATAATAAACAGAGATCTTTCAAGTAACCAGAAAAGTGTCCCTTTTAACCCTAACTTACACGGGATATTTTGGTGTTCACCTGTCCGGGGTATATTGTCCTCCTATATGATCTCAGCGGTGGAATATCCGAATGACTTGAAACTTAGTATGCCTATAGAAAAACATGTTCTGAACAATATACTATCGATTTTTTTGTTGTAAATTGTATTATTTTTTATGTTATTAGCTAATTATAACATTAATATTCATAATTTCACATAATTTCCGCAAAGTACCTGAAATTGCACAAAAATATTACTTGCAATATAATATAACTTCTCTATAACCTTGGAAGGCAAAACCTATTATTAGGAATCCATTTTCGAACTGTTTTGGATAAAAAATATATATAAAAAATATGATATGTTTTCTTATGTTTTTCATTGCTTTTGATGATTTTAGCTATTTTCTATGTATTGTATTGTTTTTTATCTTCTATATTTTTTAATATTTTTTAAATATTATATTATTTCGAGATGATAGCGACTGGATCTAAAAATAAAAGCATAATTATACAATACATTACAATTATGTCAACCAATGTACAAATAACAGTACTACCTACTGAAATATTTATTCAACAAGCTTTAATGTACACACATAGGCACTACTTCCGCATTTTTAAAAAATACCATTTGAAAATTCATATGACACATATAGGTGTCATATGAATTTTATAATACATGAATGTCCGATTTGGACATGAATGATGCCAAAATGTGCACAAGACATGCAAAAATAAAGTAGTAGAAAAACATATATACGCCGATAGGTTACGATTCCAGTGTAAAAATGTCGAGGAGGCCATTATGATCCCCCGTGTAAGTGAGGGTTAACAATGAATGTTTTTACCATAACCAGGATATGTAAGGATGATCCGCGACCAGATATCAGGTTAGATCTAACAATGATGTTTCAGTCAGTATAAAATGTATGATATATTTGTCCACACATGCATATGTATATTGTATTAGATCAGTAGGCCCTATGGTTATATAGCTCGACTTATGTTCAAGCAGAACTCAAATATGTTCAGCAGGGCTGAAAAAAGAACCACAAATTATATTATGTACAAATTTGGATACAAATTGTGGCTAGTATGAAATACCAGGTGTTTCCTTTGACCTCTGGAATATTGATGAAGTTAATTTTCCGAATATTGCTTGGAACACAGTTCCATAACTTAGGACCGCTATGCGGTGGAAATGTTTGTTATTACAGGGGATGGGTGTGGGAGTGACGTGGCTTAGGAGACTGTTCAATATGTATTTGAAGGATGTGTGTACCCCAATGGAATGGCGGACGGGCCTGATTGTGCCTATTCCGAAGCAAAGCACCGTGGTATGACACTGTTAGGATAGGTTTTTAATCTTTTGGAAAGGATTTTGGATATAATAATTATAGGACTATATATGAGACTGAGATCGGGGAGGAACAACATGGTTTTCGTAGGCGGAGGGACACGTGGTGGGTTCTTCTCACTTAGACAGCTCGTGGGGGAAAGAAATTGGAAGTGAAAAGAAGCACGGCATTGGGATTTGTTGATTTAGAGAAGGCCTGTGATACGGTTCCTAGGGAATTGGTTATGTCTACGTTAATGAGCATGGATGGGTGTTCCGGAATCAGAAGTTAGGGTGGTGGAGGGTCTTTATAAAGGTACATAGGTAGGATTCTGGTTAGTTCGGGGATGTCAGAATAGTTTCGGGTTAATATTGGGATTAAGCAGGGTAGTGGCCTCAGTCCACTTCTTTTCATTATGGTAATGGAAGCACTGAAAGTCAGTACAAAGAATGTACTGAAAAAGGTGTTATATGCTGACGATCTAGAAGTATAGTTATGGATAGTAAGCAAGAGTTACAGGAAGTGCTGGTAGAATGAAAGGTTTATTTGAGAGAAATGGGTTGCGCATGAGCCTGGATAAGACTGAGATAGGTTTTATCTGTGGGCATGCAACGATATGAATTAGGTATAACCCTTGCCGAAAATTAAGCAGAGGGGTAGTTTTGCGTATTTGGCCGGGGAAATAGTTTCTGGGATTGGGCGGTCTGATAAGTAGGGAGGTGTGTAATAGGATTCAGTCGGGGGCTCTGACCCGGATAAATGTAGAGGGGGTTATGTCAGGTAGACACATTTCTAAGAAACTAAAAGGGAAGATACTGGGTACATGTGTTTTCCATGCATATTTACAGTCTCGAGACAGTGGCCCTGTCGTGGACTCAACAACAGCGGGTGAGAACTATTGCGGGAGTTAAGCGGGCGCATGATGTGGGCTGGACATGGAGAGCGTATAAATGGAGGGCGATTCCAGAAAATGGCGATGTCACATGTGGAGGTCGGTACTGATAAGGGGTAGACCTCGTTTGAGATGGAAGAACTGTGTGGATAGGGAATTTAGGAGGGCTGGAGGGGATGGAGATTGGAGGGTCATGGACACGGATAGAGGGAGGTGGAGAGCTTTGGCAAATGATGCGCCTGTCAGTTAGTATTTTCTTCCTCACTCCTCTTTAGGGATTCATGAGGTAGAGAGAAAGAGATCTCTCCTGTCAATTTTCTCATAGATTTTGAGAGAATGGTATATAATAGGTTGTGTTTCTGTATATATAATAATAACTAACTTTATACTATAAGCAGTGTGGTTTCAGGAAGAACCATTCGATATATATGGCATCTCTAAACTTTGTTGATGACATTACTCGTAACTTAGATACAAAACTTGACACAGTCGCTAGTTTCGTCGACCTATCAAAGGCTTTCGATACTATTGACTATACTGTTTTATTGAGTAAACTTTATATTTACGATGTTCGAGGTGTTGCCCTAAATTGGTTTAAAAGTTATCTTACAAATCGTAAACAGTTTGTACGTCTGAGTAATGAAGATTGTGTTTATATTAATATTAACCCTGATATATCACAAGGATCCATTCCTCTATTAGTTATATTATATATTAATGATATTTATAAATCTTATAAATGAAGTTCATTTTATTTGTTGATGACACGGCTGCTTATATTCACAATCGTGATATCAGCCAAGCTTTAACCATGATATATATAAATTAAGAGAGTATTGATATAGTTGCCATCTAATAAACTAAACTGTTGGTTTTCGAAGCTAATGCAAGTTTATCTCATTAGCATCAGTTTATATTTTGGGGAATTACTGTTGATAACCATATACTATGGCATGAACACATTAACAGCGCTTATAAATCAATATCTAGAATAGTGGGTGCCCTGTGGATACAATTTTCATACATAGTCAGATGCCATTAATTATATACAATGCCTTAGTCCTACCTCATCATATATAACATTATTTTATGGAGAAATGCTAATTAAACTTTTATAGAAAGCTATTCCTTATTAAAAAAGGAGCCATTAGACTTATTGGTAAGTCTACATATAGTGCGCACACCACCCCACTTTTTATTCAATTTAATATATTGAAGTATCTTTATAATTACCAGTTAGGATTTTTGTACACAATTTTCATACTAGACAACTCCCATTTATACATTACAATATTTTTCAAGCCAATAACATATCACAACTATTAAACCGGTGCGAGTGGTGATTTCTAACAACTGTTCATACACATGCATGAGCTAGAAGTAAAGGAGTGGTTTTGTGGGAATCACACAACGCAAAACCATTGCAACTTTTAAAAATCATTTAAGACATTATTTAATTAATCAATATATGTGATTATTATGGAGACTTATTTAAGTCTTTGTATATTATGATTATTTTCAATACATGCCTAAATCATTTGTATGACTTAATGAACGTCATTATGTTTATTAGCTAATTATCATATAGTTATACGGACTACACTAGGACTGCTTTCCAGGTTTCTTCTTCTTCTTCTGCATTTTTTTATTATAATTACAAACAATTTGTTCTAACATAATTGTAAATGTGTATGTATTTGCAATATAATTTGAAATATAAATGAAAAAGTGAATAAGAAAAGTCTTTGTATACTAAATTTCCGTTGGTTCCATAAACGGGAGCATTGTCTGATTGTAGATAAATAGGTCTTAATACGATTTTATGGGAGGTTGTGCTTAGTTTTCGCGATATGCCATATAATATGAAAGTATAATTAAATACTATTAGTAACTTAATGCATGGGCTACATGCCATATTCTGATTAAAACTGTAAAACCACCACCACATTTGTATTGGTCATGCAATTATCATGAAACGAGTCCTTGTAATTGTATTGAGATTTGATGCCGACGATTACCTGTTTCGTTTTGACATATGATTCAATTTCGCATTTATACAACATAGTCACTAGTTTATGGGGTAGATGGGGCTCCTTAGCCTTACTCGGCAGTCCATATAGGAGAAGGAAAACTCTGACCTAACACCGCATACAGCGTCTGGGCAACGCTGTGTGGATATATGTATCAATGGATGGGGTTGGTTAGCCTTGCGTGGTGGCCCATCTAGGAGTAGGACAACTCCGACATAAAACCGCACACAGGTCAGCCAGGGCATCGCTATTGTGACTATTTATTCCACACTTTTATGATATTAACGGTCGATCGCGATTTGACTACCGCATACGCGCCGGCTGTCCGGAAAGCGGCGATAATTTTTCGAAATCCTGGGGGATTGATCCATCGGCTTCGATGTGAAATCCGGCTAGATAGTCTCAGTGTAGGTACCATGGAAGGGAAGAGTTTAGAAGTAGTAGATATGATGGTTAGACGGAGATTGGAGATTATTTGTGTACAGGAGACGAAGTGGAAGGGGATAGAGCGGGGATGCTACCGGGCAGGTTCAAATTGTTTCATGCAGGGGGATGACAATAATGGAGTGGGTATTACAATTTCAGCATGCAAGGGCAAAGAAGTGTGAGGGTAGAGTAGTGAGGAGGGATACTTATTCTGATATGGGTTATACTTAGTAATCAACTGGTGGGTATTATGTCTGTATATGGTTTCCAAAACAAGGAGGGTGGAAGTCGATAAGATTGCCTTTAGAGATGCGCGAGAGAGTATGATGGGTCAGGTTGAGGAGAGTACCATGTTGTGCATAGCGGGGAATTTAATGCCCATATTGGAGTAGTGGGCATGGTGGAGAGGAATGTGTAGGGAATTTTGGATGGGTTACGAGGAACAGGGAGGGCAGAGGAGTAGGGAGAGCTTTGCCTCAGCAATGACATGGCGACTAAATGGTAATTATGTAAGGGGCAAATGGCAGAAGTGTATAAGGATAGAGTGGTGCGGAGCTATGCGGAACTACATGAGCAGGTAGGTGGGGTAGAGGAAGAGTGGGGACTATTTAAGGTTGCTTTTGTGGGTGGGACAGAGACACTTTGCCGCAGGACCTTGGGCAAGAAGGGGGGTTCGTGGAATAAAAGCCAGATGCGGTGGATGAAGGATGTAGAGAGGGCGGTGAGTGAGAAGAGGGAGGTCTGGAAGAAATTAGAAGAGGCAAAGGGTAGCAGGATTCAACCGGAGTTAGCCTTACGTCAACTTTTTGGGAAGAAAAAGAGGGCAGCTAGGAGGCCCGTAGAAAAGGCAAGATGTAAATATGGAAGATAGCATTTATAAGCAGCTGGATGATGATGGGGGAGGAAACTTATGCTTAAGACGGCACTGGACAGGAACGAAGAGGACGTATATGTTACGGGAGTCAGAGTGGTCAATGATCCGGATGGGAGGTTAGGCACGGACAATGATGATGTTGTTAGGGTATGGGAGAACTACTTCAGAGAGCTGTATAATCAGGGAGGAGACGCTGATCTGGATTTACCCAGCGCAGTGAGGGTAATATTGAGATCGTCGAAATTTCGGAATTCGAAGTGGATCGGGCTCTGAGACGGATGATGAAGGATAAGGCTTCGGGTTTGGACGAAACGATGGTGGAAATGTTTGTACTTACAGGGGATGTGGGAGTGAAGTGGCTATGGAGATTGCTCAATGTGTGTTTGATGGAGGCAAGCATCCCAAAAGGATTGACGGACTGGGCCGACTGTGCCCATTTGGGAGCAAAATGGCGATTTTCATGATCCAGGAATGTATCGGGGTATCACACTGTTAGGACAGGCTTTTAATCTTTTGGAAAGGATTTTGGATATAAGAATTAGGCAAGAGTTGAGACGGAGATCGGGGATGAACAACAGGGCATTCGTAAATGTAGAGGGACAAGTGATGGGCTGTTCTCACTTACGCATCTGGTGGAAAAGAAATTGTAGGTGAAAGGGAGTATGGCATTGGGTTTTGTAGATTTGAAGAAGGCCTATGATACGGTTCCTATGAAGTATCTACGTTAAGGTGGATGGGTGTTCCTGACTCAGAAGTTAGGATGGCGAAGAACCTTTATAAAGGTACAAAAGGTAGTGTCATGGTTGGTTCGGGGATGTCAGAAGAGTTTGGGGTTAATATTGGGCTTATGCAGGGCAGTACTTCTCCACTACTCCACTTCTCTTCATTATGGTAATGGAAGTGATTAGCAGAAAAGTCAGCACAAAGAATGTACTGAAAAAGCTGTTATATCCTGACAACCTAGCAATAGTTATGGATATTAAGCAGAAGTTAAAGGAGGTGATTGTGGAATGGACGGGTTTATTTGAGAGGCATGGGTTGCATATGAGCGTGTGTATGAGGTTTTATCAGTGGGCATGCAACGGAATGAGTTAGGTATAACCCTTACCGACAAAGGTATTATAGTAGAGGGATATATTTTGCGTATCTGGGGGGAATGATTTATGGGGCTGTTCGGTTGGATGGGGAGGTGCGTATCAGGATCCAGTCGGGGCTATGACCTGGATAAATGTGGAGGGGGTTATGTCAGATAGACATATTTCTAAGAATTTAAAAGGGAAGGTATTGAGTACATGTGTTATCCCTGCATGTATTCACGGGCTTGAGACAGTGGCCATGTCAGGGGATCAACAGCAGCGACTCCAAATATTCGAAAATAATTCGATGAGAAAATTGCGGGAATTACGCGGGTGGATGGGAGAAGTTTGGAGGATATTCGGGGAAAGATTTCTTACAGAGAGGGTGGTAAGGGGCGCATGAGGTGGGCTGGTCATGTTGAACGTATGGATGAAGGGAAACTCTCGAAAATGGCGATGTGACATGTGGTGGTTGGTAGAAGAGGTAGGGGGAGACCTCGTCTGAGATGGAAGAACTGTGTTGAGAGAGATGTTATGATGGCTGGAGGTGATGTTGATTGGAGGCTCATGGCTACGGATAGAGGGAGATGTAGGGCTTTGGCCAATGATGCGGCTGTCAGTTAAATATTCTTCCTCACCCATTTTTAGGGATTCACGAAGTATATATATATAGAGAGAATCATCACGATAGTAGGTATACATATATACAATATGTATATGCTACGCACTCTTACCACAATTTAATTAATTACAATTAATGAATGAATATATTTACGGACCCTTAGTTTCAACACCGTGGTTATATGAGTCACCCAGAGCTTTTGGTATACCAGTTAGAGTTGGTATACACTAACTAATTACTTATAATTAATAAAATTATGCATTTGCATTTGGTCATGCAGTTATGTGACTTTGAAATAAGTGCATGGGATTATATTATTTTTTAGATTGTGTATATATGCCGATATGAATGATCCGTTTGAAGCTGGCAACCGATTTAAGGCACATCTACATAGTCACCATGATCCACTTGAAAGCCCTTTATGTAGCTGTGTGACGCAGGTGGACCAGAACTAGGATTCGTTTATGGAGCCACAGGATACATGGTCGTTGCAATCCCGTACTGTGCACTTGCGCTGCTTGTATTCTGCCACGGACTTCTGTCATAGAGGTTAGTATCATCATAATTGTAGTCAGATCCTTGGTTAGACCGTTCCTGAGCTGAATTTGAAACAGACTTTACCATCTTTATGCCTGTGGTTTGTCGGGTTAGATCGTCTTTCTTCTTGGAACCGGATTTGCAGCAACATACAATACCACATATACAGACTGCAGCCGCCAGCAGAAACAGTAATCCAATGGCGTATGGTAGGTAAACAAGCATGTCGTCGATGAATGTAGGCGGGTCACTTGGAGATGGATTAGGTTGACTTAATAGCGTTGATTGAAGTGACGTCACTAATTCCGGTTGATTGTCTGCTGGATAAATCAAGTATTGCGATAACAATTACTAGCTTACTGGCAAATGTAACAATTTTTATCCCCAAGCTTCACCAATTCAAGCAATTGGGGAATAATTCATAGATTAAGGGGTTTATATTGCCGAATGATAGTAACTGTGGTGATGTCATCACAGGCATTTAAATAAGTACCGCCGATTGCGGTGGTCATATGAGTCTGTGATGACGTTAGACCGGTTTTCATCTCGGCAATAGAAATATCTTAATCTATAAATTATTCTCACTCATAAACCGAACACATTTACCACAATTTAAGCGACATAGCATTATAAAAAGTCATGACATACGTGTAACGCCCATCGAAATTATCACAGTGTTATTCAAACGACATTTAACATTACATTTGAGTATTATATGTTTTTCTACCAATGGTTAATAAATACACTTCGTGTGATATTTAACGAAAACGGACGTTGCACTGTACACTTATAGTGTACACCGTCAAATTGGAAATGATGATGATTTGTTAACGACAATAGATCGGGATTCGATGACGAATTTCTAGATGAAATTACATATGATAGAAACAAACTGTGGATGCATGACTAAAGTTAAATGAAAATATACTTTTATATGACATTATTAGACGGGCGTTAGAGGTATACCGTATGTTGTATGGAAGAGTCACTGAATGGAGCAGAAGTTGGTTGATTTACTGGTGTTCGAAACCTGATTACAAACATTTCCACCCGCATTTCATCCAATCCACAACCGTATCCATCTTCATCCTTCTCACAGTCCAATCCACTTCCAACTCCGAAATCTCCTCCACCACAATCCTACGCCTCACTGCATTAGGTAAATCCAAGTCAGCACCACTCCCTGATTGTGCATATCCTTAAATGGTTCTCCCAAACCATAATCACTCCAACCTTACTCATGACCAAGCTCCCATCTGATCCTTAACTACTATCCCTCCATTCACATATACTCCCTCTTGCTTGTTGCCCCGTGCCATTCAAATGATTAATTTTCTTCCCGCGTCATCATTAAGTTGCTTACAAATGCTATCTTCTATATAACCCCTTGCCCTTTTTACCGCCCTTCTAGCTGCTCTATTTTTCTGCTCATACAAATGCGGTAATTCTAAGTCAGGTTGTACCCATATCCCTTGGTTCTTCTAATTTCTTCCCTACATTCCTCTTCTCGTCCCATGCCTCCTTCGTCAACCGCATCTACCTTTTTTCCACGACCTTCCAAGCTTACCCGGTGTCCCGCCACTAAATTACTCTGCAACTTACACAAAAGCCAATTTAACAAGACCATTTATACACTCCCTACCTGCTCATGTATCTCCTCGAGACTATGTGCCACCCTGTAATTTAATTCCGGGTTTCTCAGCAGGGGGTTGTGCAATTAACATGCAGCTATTGTCTGTACAGACACTCAACTGATGGCACTGACCAGGTAGTTGATAGAGACAGCACGCTACACAGTGATACCGCAGGGAGGGTGTGAAACATGCGTCTACTTTTTACAAGGCCGAATCAATTAAAAAGGAGAGGCGAGTTCTACACATAAATATCATAAAACGCGACGTTATCAAAGAATGGAACGGGCAGGGATTTCTGTGTCATGTACATGGTATGTATGTAATTTTGTGACCGGCTCTCTTTTGGAAAAAAGAACCACGCACAGTCATGTCATTACGAAGATACAGCTCTACCAACTCGCTGCCCTCCATGCTCCTTGTACCCTATCCAATATGACCCACACACTCATCTTCACTCATCCCTCCATGGGCGTTAACATCTCCAGCAACACACATCTTGGTATCATCCTCCACTAGACCCACCATCCTCTCCAGCGCATCCATAAACGCTATCTTATCCGCTTTCATCCTACCAGCCTCTATGCAACAGACAGACATAACATCACCAGTTGACTTTAATCAAAATCTATATCAAAATTAATATCCCTTCCTACCTCTCTATCCTCACCACTTCCTTACTCAATCCTTCTAAAACCAAAATCATACCAACCCCATTACTCCACCCACCCTCTGTGGAAGCGTTTAAAGCCACCCACTAAACTCCTCGCGCTATCCCCGTCCACTCTGTTTCATGGACACACACAATCTCTAATCTAATTCTACCCATCATCTCCAACACTTCCAGACTTTTCCCTCCCATTGAGCCTACATTTATACTCCTTATTCGGACTTCGCATGGAGGCCGTTGCGCCGATCCCCAGGATTTTCATTATTTATCACTGATGCCTGGACACGCGGAGCGTCGTTTACACAGGACGCGGTATCCAAATCGTGGTCGTTAGTAGTCGTGCGAATAAAGGTATTGTAACAAAATAGCCACACGGCGCTGCTATGGCTGACCTGTATGCGGTGTTAATTTGGGAGTTTACCTTCTCCTAGATGGGTTACCAAAATGGACATTGAGCCCCGCCAGCACGAGGCAGATAGCCAAATAGTACTGTCTAGGTATTGTGTGCAGTTATAACGAGTTTTCATTATATGATTGGTTACTCAAGTATTATAGGAAAGAGGGAAATAGTGTCATTATACAAAATATAGGAGGTACTATTCAATTTTCACGTTATGTATAATGACCATTATTTTACACAATTATCACCCTATTTTCTGTTATCAGCCGGTACCCACCATATTTATACTATGCATATGGTACACATAGGATATGCAATAATATATGAATGTCGGGGACTCACACAGTGATATGAAACAACACATAATTTAAACATTCCAACATTGATGGTCGGCATGCATTGTGCCAAGAAAACGCTTATTAGTTTCTTATTTTGGATTATGGATATACTTTCCACTGTTGACCATACCACATATTACCATGCACGGTATCACATAATTGAATTTGAATAGCAAATGGAATGTTAGCTAATAGGTTCACTCTATGCACCACAGCGATATCATCCCATCTGATTATAATATTTGATCAATTACGATTCAAAACTCATTGAAGTTAAGTAACAATTCAATTCAGAAATGTTTTTAATTAGGATGACAGCACGATGCATTTTTAAAACACGGTTGCTTGTTTTATCACCATTTGTCATCGGGTAAACACTGTTCACAATCTTTACCTCCATAGTGTAAAATGTCGATAGTAATGCATACATTATTGTATTTTTAATAATTTTTATTTCAACATTTCATGTCAGGGTAACTTCGTTAGCCATTGGCTAATCTTCCAGAAGACCATGCGATGCAACGAACGGAAAAGGGGGATAGAGGGAAAAACTAGACTAAACCTTCTAGTTGTAGACACGGCTATCCCATCTGCATATCCAACCAGCGATCGAACATCGGTCGCAGTGATTCAAGGGCGTAGCGCCTACCACTACGCCACAGCCTACTCCTGTTTAATACACGAAGCGAATGTCATAATGATGTCTAAGGGAACGCATTTCATCCCTCACCGTTGAGAAAATCCCAAGGAGGACCCCACCCCTTAATCGGCCCCTCCCATTTTGACCATGCATCCACATGTTGGCGATCGTATGTAAATTTATCAAATGGCCTACTCCAATCCCCCCGCTCACGGTGATTTTTGATACGCCTTCCAGGCCGGTATTTCTATACTATTATAGTAGGTGAGTATTTGGCTCATAAATGCCAAGAAAACGGACTTCAGCACCTTGTTGCTTTTAAAAAAATACACCGGGTTTCCCAATTCAAGTACCTCCCCAATTGGCACCCCCTTTGAAAACATAACCAGGAGTTTAAATGCGTGGATATGACCAATTATATCAACAGTATTAATTCTGACCCCACCCTTGACCATCCACGTGGTGGCGATCACTAAACAGTAATTACATGAATACCGCTGTTTGGATTGATGTTTTAGAAAGTAAAATCGACCATCTTGATATAGGTAACCTGGTTACCTAGGTCTGTTTTTACATATTATTTCCTTGAAATTATTTGAGGTGTTTGTTATACGTCATGTTACCCTGTTTTTTATTTTGTAAATAAAATAAAAGTAAAAAATGTAAATTTATCAATACAAAGTTGACCTTAATTTGCATAAAATATTCCACCAGATTGACACCTAGCGACACTTGCGTTGTCAACATTTTTCGGTACGCTCCGCAACAACTACGATGGCGCTCTACTTAGATAAGTTATCATACAGATCATGGGAATGAACAAATCAGGAAATTTCCTGGAGCCCGCTGAACAAAATCATGGACCCGGGTCTAGATGTCAGCAAACATTAAATAACTACACGCCAACTACAACTTTAACGTGGTAAAGCATAGTGTGCTTACAATTATAAGAGTATCACATTGTGAAATATATTGATGATGATAATAATACAAAGTCAAATTGTGTCAAATTATGCAATATATTGATAAATAATGTATATTCGGGACATTGTTACTGCAATATACATGTATCAGGTCTATCAATTTCGGTTAACCTGTTTTCACATAGTACATACATTATTGAATTAAATTCTACATTAATATTACCTACAGTACAGTCTAACCCGACTCGAATGTAATGAAAAATAAAGGCAATAGCTTAATGAACAATTTAAATATGTTTTAATGACGTTTGATCGAAATAAAATGAGTCGGAAGTGTTATTAAATGGGCAACATATTGTCGTTTTGGGGCTGGCAACCATTTTGGCATATTGGGGCGGCTGCCCGCCGGCGGCTGGTACCGGCGGTCACGCCTGACCGCATTTTGACCGCTGCCTGACCGCCGTTCAAATATATTTATAATTATTTACAATTAATAATCCAACACTTTAAAGCACTAACGAAGTATTATTTCTCAATGTCATCTACGTCATAATCATGTTTCGTGATAGAGACTTTGACTATACCTTGATATTTATTCCATTATCATGTATAGATAAATCTGCATACATCAACTACAAGCAGACAATCTTATATAAGTTGATATATGCCAATAATATAAATATGCATTAAGTGTAGTGTTTTAGAGGAAATAGCTAAATTAACATGGATAACAGCAGTATACATATCTAAAGTACACCAACGCTATATTTATGTGACAGTTGTTAGTTTCAGAAGATTGAATATAGTTAAAATGTAAGCCACGCTTGAAACTATGAAAAATGTTTAAAACACTTATTTGAAAAAATCCTATACCCCAAAATTGTATACATTAATTATAAGCAGATATTCTTACAAGTTGATATATGCCAATAATATAAATATTAATTAATTGTTATGTTTTATAGGAAAGTAGCTAAATTAACAAGTGTAAAAGCAGTATACATATCTAACACATCAAAACTATATTTATATGGCAGTTGTTAGTCTCAGAAGATTGACTGAAGTTAAAATTTAGGCCACGCCCCAAACTAGGATAAATGTTTAACACACTTAGCTAAAAAAAACCCCGTCATATCTCTCTCTACCTCATGTATCCCTAACAAGGGGTGAGGAAGAATACACTAACTAACACCCGCGTCATTGGCCAACGCTCTCCACCTCCCTCTATCCATGGCCATAACCCTCCAATCGCCATCACCGCCAGCCCTC
>JAODAI010463180.1:0-14609 GCA_027575025.1 Scotoplanes globosa | reverse complement strand
CTTGTGCGAACAACCAGTCAGCAAGCGAAATTGAAGTGTAATACCGATCGATGGTGAGATTTCTTCCCTGAAGATTGGTGTGTTGCTGTAATTCGTCAATCATATGACGAACAGTTGGCTCTATGCCGACGATATAATGTGCTGACGGTTCACCTGTTGGTTTGCACTGTATGGCGTCGAAAGAAATGTGTATCGGGCCGCGTTGATCGATTTGAAAAGGATCCCGTATTTCGCAGGCTTATTCGGGTTTTACTGCTTGAATCCGATTTGGGTCCTCATCGGATAAAGTGTTTCATCCAATGTGACGAAATCATCGGGTGTCATCGCGCTCGCGGTATTTATATGCAACATACCGTGTAGCTCTCGAAAGGCAGCGAGACAGTCGGGAGGCTGCGTCATCAAATGAAATTTTCGCAAGAAGGAAGGCGAATCGATTCTTACTCATTGGAGCTCCAAATATAGGGTGGCCGATTCGTTCGCCGAATAGAATACTCGCATTGTGGTGGTTCTGGCCAAGAAGTCCTCGAGCATATATCAGGCCAACCAGTGCTTTCAGTTCCAATGCATCGGTATCATGGATGTACGGGGTTTTACTACTCGCAATCTCAGCTTCGTTGTTGTATTTTATTGTTTCGATATAAAAGGAACTGTGTCTGACATCAAATTCAGATTTATACAATACAATGTGTGTCAATCAATTTACAAATAAAATTGTTACAGCACATGTAATATGTATTCACATGCTTATTGCATACACACATATGCAATAATTGAACATTTTTAAAACATGCCTTTCTATTTTTCATGTGACACCTAAACGGGGGTTCCGAAATGGGCGGGAGTAGTCTAAAAATGTGCGCAAGACAGTAGAGAAAAAAGTCGTAGAAGCCTTTTTTTCATATCCCAAGAAGTTTTGATTCCAGCATTAAAAATGTAGAGGGGGGCATTATGGCCCCCCGGGTAAGTTAGGGTTAATTTGTGATGCAAGAAGACTCTTACACTTGAATATCGATGATAAATTATTTTGGAGCGATCATGTCAAAGAGCTTTGTAAGAAGTTACTCAGTTACACTGGTATTTTTTATCGCATCAGTTATTATCTACCACCCAGTTGTGCTTTAGAGTTGTATTATGTATTGATTTATTCCAGGATTTGCTTTGGAATTGAAATTTATAGCATGCCTAATGCTTCTATTCTGAGACCTCTGCAAGTTATGCAAAACATAATTTTAAAAACGCTTACTAAGAAACATCGACGTTACTCTAACAACCTGTTATATAATAATCTTGATTTGTTAAAAATTGATGATATTCACATAAAATATTTCAGTACAATTTTATATAAGAATTGTAATGACATATTACCTGCTGTAATCAATACATGTTTTCTTCCTATTACCAATGCCAGAATAACATGTACCAGAAATAATAATAATGTTCTGTTACTAGGCACAAAACTATAATGGTAAATTAACCTTAAATAATTACGGTTGTAAAATATGACAAAGTTTACCTGACAAGGCTAAAAAATAAAAATCATTAACTCTTTTAATAAAAATATGAAATTTCATATGTTGTCACAGTACAGTTGACTCTACTTCCGTATATCCCGTTTATTCGGTCAATTCTTTTCATATTTGCTGTATATATATTTATACTTCTTTTATATTTTGGGAGCACCAGCTTTGAATTTATGTTTTTATGGTGTACATCATGCGTTCTTAATTATCTACACAAGTTGTAATATGTTTTTGTTTTGATGTATCATATATGGATACATTTGAACCTTGAACCTATGTTAGGCCCTTCCATATAGTTCGTCCCGCTTTCATTGCAAATAAATCTCATTTTGTGTTCCACTTTGACCATTTGGCAATGTCATTGCCCATATTGTAGATAACTGCGAACAAGTTTATTTTGCAGGAAAACACAAAGACTCTGTATTATTTGATTATTTGACAGTATGCTGACGACATTGGACTGTCAAATTCATGTTAAAATAGAGCAGATCAAAACGTCAGTACTTAACAAACTTACAAATTTAGGAATTGCAAAATAATCTAAACAAAAAAAGAAGAATATACAAGTACAATATATTACTTTATGTCAATGGAAGCTCATAGTGCAGTAAAGCGACCTTTACGCAATACTGCTATGAACAAGACGACTAACCACCATGATTTAGCTACCGCGTCCTAGTAAAATGAGGCGCCGCATATCCTGCAGCGGTGATAAATACTCAAATACCAGGGATCGATATACCGGCATTAGTCTCTGTGCGAGGTCCGAATATGGAGCTTCAACGTAAGCTCAATGGGAGGGAAGAGTATGGAAGTGGTGGATATGATGGGTAGACGGCAGCTAGATATTATGTATGTCCAGAAGACAAAGTGGAAGGGACATACGGCGATAAGTTTAGTGGGTGGCTTTAAACTGTTTCATGCATGGGGATGGGATAAGTAATGGGGTTGGTATTTTATTTTCAGAAGGGTTGAGTAAGATAGTGTTGAAGGTAAACATGTGGAAAGGGAGACTAATTTTGATATGGAGTTTCATATCAAATTAGCTGGTGGGTATTATGTATGTCTATGTTCCCACATACTTGTAGGATGGAAGAAGATAATATAGCCTTAATGATGTTTTAGTGATAATATAGCCTTAATTGTGTACTGGGTATTGCTGGGGTCTAACCCCATATTGGGGTTAGTTGAATGGGTGAAAATGAGTGTGTAGGTAACTTTGGATGATGTACAAGGAACATGGAGGGTAGCAAGTAGGTGGAGCTATGTCTTCGTATCGACATGTATGTGGCTGGTCTATGTTTCCAGAAGAGAGTCAGTCATAAAATGGCATATAGGAGTGGGTTACCTTAATATATTCGAAGATGTCCTGCAATAAGCCCACAACTATAACTGCCATAATGGTATAATACAGCAATAAACAAACATTGTTGAAATAAAAATGGTCATTACTGTATGCGTAATACCTGTGGTTAAACCATGCAATAATAAAAACATGTGGTGCATTTTACTATTTTTGTAAGACATAATTTCAATAACAATAATAATTTCAATAATAATAATTCAATAATAAATGAATAACATAATGTTTGTGTTAAAACTTAACTAAGTAGGCCAACATACACTTAAAAACATGAATGTGGGTATACATTGATTTAAAAGGCTTACCTGTAAGTTAAGAAGAGCGTGGTGAAACTGCAATAAACAAAACATCAACTTTACTGCATTTTGATTGGTTGAAATCCATTCGAGTCCAGTCTCGATTGTATTGAATATGTTCTTAGTAATATTTTCATTTCAAGCAATGTTTTTATTTCAATTGATACATTATTCGAAGATGTCCTACAATAAGCCCACAACTATAACTGCCAACATGTGGTGCATTTTACTATTTTTGTAAGACATAATTTCAATAATACTAATAATTTCAATAATAATAATTCAATAATAAATTAATAATATAATGTTTGTGTTAACACTTAACTAAGTACATACACTTATGATAATAACATGATTGTATATATATATTGATTTCAAAGGCTTACCGGTTGCCTAAGGATTCCGCAGTGAGCCTGCAATAAACGAAAACATTAAATTTACTGCATTTTGATTGGTTGAAATCCATTCGAGTCCAGTCTCGATTGTATTGAATATGTTTTAGGTATTGTTTTCATTTCAATTGGTACATTAAACATTCAAGAACACATGAAATAAATAACAATACTAATAGTAATACTATAGCATAGAAGGATGTAAAGCTCATTTAGCAAACCAAGCCATCATATAATAACATAACATGAAATACAAAGTACATGAAAACCAGACTAAAATGTCCGCCACATGTTTCAATTATTCACTGTGGCTACAGTATATGAAAAAGTTACATTAATAATCCCAATTGATATGGATTTTGATAAAATATTGGCTGGTTGATTTTACGTATGTCTATGGTCCATAGGCAGGATTGAAGCGGATAAAACAACATTTAGCGATGCTCTGGATAGGATGGTGGGTCTAGTGTAGGACGGCACCACGTTGCGTATTGTTGGACATTGAAATGCCCATGTTGTTTTTAGAGGTATCGTTGAAGATGGGTGTGTGGGTAATTTTAAATGGGGTACAAGGAACGGGGAGGTATAGCGATCTGATAGAGCTATGTCCTCGTAATGACATGGCCGTGCTGGTTACTTTTTCAAAACAGAGCCTGTAATACGAAATTAAATATATGAGTGAGTTAAACCAAACTGAGGTGTATTTGTGGAGGGTTAGTGATTGTATGGACATTGCCGGGGGAGTATGTTAACATGCAGCATATGCCTCTTGTTTTCGTAATACGTTTATATAACTTAAGTGAAATGCGGCGAGGCAATTGGGTTAAATAGTGATTAATGCGTGGTTATGCAAGGATCGCACTCTAAACAGGTTGAGTAAAAATACATTTTCAACACTTGGGTAAGTCATATTTTGCCAAACACTTAGCATGAGTAGCACATTACATGGGTAAAATTATCATTATTACCCAATGTTGAGTAAAATGTGAAAGAAAATATTGTATACGCGTTGGTGATGATGATGCATACATTTTAGTGGCTTTCCATCGTCACCTTTCCAAAGACATCGAACTAGTAAAATAATATTGTTTGAAAATGAATCGAATGTGGTGAATTAAGGTTAGTATTGCAACGATATTTAATTAAATACACGTGTCATGACTTCATTAATATTATTAGACTACTGCATAATAATATGCACACTATTTCAATAGTATAAACATGAAAATTATGATACTATAAACGAGCTATTATAGGGTAAACCTATTGCGTTATGCTGATACGGAGGGGCAAGTCGTTGTACTGAATAATAATTATGTGTTGATATGGATTCGATTCCAGACACACGTGTATATCAATAGGCAGCAATGGTCAGTCAGAAAATGCGAAGAAGTTCACGTGTGTCAATGACAATAGACAATATACATTATAATGTGTTAACTTTATGGTGCGTCAAATTAATAACGTGTCATGGGGTCGGGTGGTACCATGGGATGACATAGAACAAATAATCACTACAAATTATAACCTTTATTTTTGTCCGCCATTGTGATCATATGCAATTAATGTTGTTCCCTATCGTCACATGGTACCACCCATGATCCCATTGAATATATGGGTAACCCTAACCCTAACCCACATACCGGAACATGAAAGGGATACCTATTCATCACCTATATGGCGCAGGTGACACTTAGCAGAAATTATATCAACATTGCCTACACATTACGTAAGTCAATGGTGGGAAAAAGTATAGGTTATATTTTTAGGATGCATTTTGTCCACTATCGTCCAAGGGTACCACTCATGAACCCATTGATAATATGGATATTGAGTCCTCTACCCGTAGTACAGGTCGAATATAAATTGGAGCGTATGATCCCATGCCGGAACGTGGGAGGACACCCATTCCCCGCATATGGTACAAGTGACACCATGGTATGATACAACACGAAGTCCACCATACCAGGAGTTTAGAGGTTTGTGCGTGTATGACACATGATTGGTAGACACCGTATATCAAGAACCATTTGTCAGATTAAGTTTTATTTGGCATAGTGATATAATATGTATATATCACAGTGAAGAAGCTTATTGTTTGGCAGAATATCAATATAATAATATAATATAGCGGTATAATTACACGTCCGTGAAACATCTCGTCGGGCTCATTTTTTATTAATTAGTATGTAATTTGCACAATGACAATGTAATGATAACTTTATTAGAAAACAAGGTAATATATATTATTATCGTCCCTCCTACATAATCAACACCATTATTTCATACTGGGTGTATAAAATGAATGTAGAAAACGAAACAGAAAATCGTTTTCCACAAAGACGTAAAATTGTTATGGTCAATATGCAAAATACCAATCTTCAGAAGATTAATTTCCCCTACGCAAATTAGCAATTTCCTAGCATATCTTTTGAGGGGGTAATTATTATAGGGGATTTGCTCTAAAAGGTGTCTTAGACTTGTTTCCGATGGTGATATAATGCATATTAATCAGAGGGTGGGGCTTATTGAGATAATCTTAAAATATAACTTGTAAACTAAAATGGAATATCAGGAACCGCCAACTTCCATTTCAGTACAGTAATTGCATTCAGTGAAGATATATGAGAAAGGGAATCAAGAATCGTATTGTATGTATTGTAGCACACCCTGTATGCTGGGAATATTAAGTAGGGATGAAGCTTAACACATGTATTTATATATAATTTCAGAAAAATAAACCCAAAATCACCATATATTAAAATTATTAAGTAAGTTTATCATAATTCCTCCTGGACAACGTCCCCTGTTAAACTATCCAGACCCCCCCCTCCCCTCCGTTTAAATGTCAATCGGAAAACCCGTGGATATTGTGTGGGACTTGTTACTGCAGGATCAGGAGTTAGGATACGGAGTGATGATGATTTTATTTCAGTGGTCTGCGACCCACACCCTCCCCACTCCCAATACAGTTAGGGTATTTCCTGCGAAGACCTTACTAATTGTCTCTTAACCATATAGCCATGATACCACACGGCGCTGAACTAGCTTATGCTATTTACCTATCAAGACATTTGTGTCACAAATTTGAATGCTAGACATCCCCATGCATTGTGCATGTGTTGTTTCGTCTTTAACCACACGGTGTACTACTATACCTGCCTATTATTAGTATGGATACTATAACACAAGGATTCAAGTTGGAGGAATTCAGAGGGGGTATTACAAATAGGCATATTTTTAAAACAAGGATTCAATCGGGGACCCTGGCCCAGATTATTTCCTCAAGTATGCGAAAACAATTAGATCGTAGTAGCAAAGTTGATGGCAGTAGAGGTTTGAATAGCATAATGTGTAATGGGGTGACCAGGCGTATTACATGGATGGTGATAATGCTAGGAGGTATGTAGAAGATATGGGAGGATGGTTACTGCAATGGTGCCTATCAATAGTTAGTGTTATGTTATGTGTTACTATCCTCTAATATAAATAGGGTATTTCCTATACTTCGCTACAAGAGATCATACAATTGAACATGTTCTGCCCATTCATCATTCCGAGCACCACACCCTTCTTACCCAGCTAACATATAACGTTATTTAAACGTTATTATTATAACCCACGTTATGTGTTAGCTGGGTATTTATGTCAAACTCCTGATAGTGCTGAGATTGATGACATTTCATAATTTTGGTGTTATACTGTACAGTGCTTAAACTCAAGATAATAATCATATATAATTATGACTGTATATAATTATGACAGTAACCTACAATGCAGCTGAGATCCTAGATAATTATGACTGTAGATAATTATGACATTAACCTACAACGCATCTGAGATCTTAGATAATTATGATTGTTTATAATTATTACTGTAACCTACAACGCAGCTGAGATCTTAGATAATTGTGACTGTAGATAATCATGACAGTAACCTACAACGCAGCTGAGATCCTAGATAATTATGACTAGATAATTATTACTGTAACCTACAACACAGCTGAGATCTTAGATAATTATGACTGTAGATAATTATTACTGTAACCTACAACGCAGCTGAGATCTTAGATAATTATGACTGTTTATAATTATGACAGTAACCTACAACGCAGATGAGATCTTAGATAATTGTGATTGTAGATAATCATGACTGTAACCTACAACGCAGCTGAGATCCTAGATAATTATGACTGTAGATAGTTATTACTGTAACCTACAACGCAGCTGAGATCCTAGATAATTATGACTGTAGATAATTATTACTGTAACCTACAACGCAGCTGAGATTCTAGATAATTATGACTATAGATAATTATGACTGTAACCAACCACGCAGCTGAGATCCTGGATAATTATGACTGTAGATAATTATGACTGTAACCTACAAGGCAGCTGGGATTGTATAGCTTAACAAATATTTGATTGCCACCAGTAATCGGTGGCTCCGTCAGAGTGGCTTGCAATCGGGGGCGCACAACTTGCTGCTCCGTTGACTTACACACTAATTTGGGCTTATATCCGGGTCTCTGGATCCTTGTGTTTGTTCCCGACAGCTTAATGCAACTCTCTTTGAATTGGTAACGAATTCATCAATTATGGCACTTAAAAAAATGTCCATAGCATGTGTGATTATATTTTGATCCAGGGAGTCATAACTAAATAACTATATCAGTTAAATATGCCTCTTAACCCTAACATAGTTGCCCCCCTCGACATTTGTTTACTCTTGAATCGTAAACACTTGGGCTAACTAACTAATTTTCAGGTGCATTATCATATGTCATATTATGATGTCCAAGAAACAGTGCCCACTCCTTTACATCATATCCATGTATAACTTTTTCTACAAGTAAGTGTCAACTTAAATTAAATATGTTATGGGTACCAGGGAAGGGACTTGATATTGTTTTATTATATTTAATACTTCACTTTAGATTTTATAATGTCCTAAATACAATGTCCTCTCCTTTACGCCTAAGAATGATCATTGTTGGACTGATAACATATTGCAATGTTAGACGTTGTATTATTCATGGGAACTAAACAAGACACAATAACAAGTTTATTTTACTCCAATTTATTTGTTGTGTCACCATATGTACCAATTTCTGGTTTTAGAAATTGATATGATGGTATATAACGGTGATTTCCTCTCAGGTTTACTTAATTGTAAATGCCTTTGTGACAAAGAATGTCTTTGTGATTGTTAATATCATAAGTATATAAAATGTATATAGAGTTTTAAATTGTGGTACTTTCATATTACACAATAATAATTTATAAATTAATAATATATAAATATATAAAGCGCTAAAATCTACAAAGTATTCAATAGCGCTGCACAAAAAAACTAAGATAATTATAGCTTAAAACCTTCTGTACTACATGTCTGTTCCCATAGTTCATCGACCCTTTTACTCTACCGGCACTTGACTATTGCATATTCAATCCCAAATTAAACACGTTTGGTATATATACTTATGACTTCTTCCCTGTATTACACTTATATAAGCGAAATACACAAATATAGGCTTATACCGCGGGGCAAGATGCTCTCTGGCAATGGCCTTACAATCCCCAGCTGCCACAATTTCCTCATACTAACTACTTCAAAATAGACCTCGATTTTGTGTAGCCCAAGCCTATATTTTTTTAAAGAAAGAACAATTCACAGCCATGTCATTACGAAAATATAATTATACCAGCTATACCCGTCCAAAATTAACTATTTATACCATCAACTATTTTTAAAATGCTTTATTTAGCAGCAGCGCTAAAGTGTAGCTTTTGAAAACGGATCTGTTCAGTTGACCCAGTTTCAAAATTAATTTACTTGTTTTATTGTAATTATATGTATATACAACTATATAATATATACCGTTTTTTAGGGGTTGGCGATAATCAAGAATTATTTTTAAAAAAAATGATTCCAGAGCCACATCCGATGCACTAATATGATCGAATTATGACTTCGCTCTCGACATTGTTACATTAATTGTGATGCCCCAAACCATAGGCGGATCCAAGAGGATAAAATACACTTACAGCAAAATCATTTGGTCTAGAAATGGCCTTTAAATCTAATAATTCCTAAAATATAGGGTCTATGAATGAACTATTGTTGGCGCCCCGCCTTAGTAAAAGTATATTCCCATTGATAAACGTGTTTCCTCCAGTTATACAATTATACTGGCGTTACCACTGCATAGAAAGTATATAACCAGTATACATGATATGTGAGTGCGAAAGAGGCGGCCCTTAAGCATATTTATCCCCTCAAAATTTTGAATTGGCAGCATTTTTTAGGCTCTGCCGTGTAGTCAGCGTATTTTCAACTACACATATTGATTTTGAAAAATATTGGGACCCATTATCCATTCTCCCCGGCTGTAGCGGGAATGGAAGGATGGCTTTGTACAGGTTATATTGAGATTATTTGTTTAATTACTATAACTATATAATCGCTAATTAATGTTTCCAAGGAACATGTAGCAACGGTGAAATTCTGCAATTGTAGGCCAAAATACTGCAGTTTGTTTTGCGGGAAATTTTAAAAATCAAGTTTTCTTAAAACATTTTAGAATTAATTTAGAATTTGCACTCACTTAAAAGCAACAGATACAAATGATAGCACCATTTTGCATCTAAGCACTGTTACGATACCAACATGTGTATTTACGATCCACGCCAGACGAATCGGCGCTCCCCTTAGAAAGTTGTCGGACGTGGATCAGTGATTCCACAAAAGAGTAGCAGTACTAATATATTGCATGTCACCGTCCTGCACCATGTGGTGCACAAAATAATTGTGAGTTGGGAATTAGGACCCGGACTGCATTATATACTCCATTATTTCGATACACATACACATTCGATTTTTGTACCATTAAGTTAGTTTGGTGATTCTTCGGGTTAAGATAATATCCTATGCTAAAATGGGGTGCGAATTCCAGTTAAAATATAATGTAAACAGCATGGTAATATACGGTGTTGCAGATATCGCCGTATGACCGTTAATATAACCTTTAGTTGCCAAATGAAAACAAATATCCCTAACTGAACTGGGCCTTTTTGGTGTTCAAATGACCGGATGGGACTTCTTCCCCCACCCTAGGATCTCGGCCATGGTATATCCGAATGACTTCAAAATGTATGTGCCTACAGAAAATATTGTTGCCAAAAATGAAAATGCATTTAAGGCATATCGTTAATTAGTGCATATTTATGTTCGTTGGAATTACCTAAATCCCCAAAATATATATAAAATGATGGATATTGTAACTTATATTTCTTGATGTATTTTGGGGAAGACAAATTGTATTAAAGTGTCATTCTGTATCACATTTTCACCAAATCATTGTTATGTGTAAGATATAATACTGGCATTATAACAAAATATAACGTTGGGGAGATTATTCTACTTTTTTGGCAATTTGAATGACTTTCATATGTTTAACCAACAATGGCATTTACATATCTCTAAATAGCATTTGTGGTGCAATCAAAACAGTGGCTTAGTATCGTTAATCCCATGTGTGGACATACATGTTGCGTCAATCAATAGTAGATGGTCACGACACACCATATCGCAACTTTGATACGTTTGAATAAGTATGTGTACGCTTCATGGTAGTACGCTTCATGTTGGTCATTTTGGATCATGTCATTGAGTAAAACACCAATATATGTCTACTGCTTCTAACTACCCAGGTGTATAGTAACGATTAGTTGTCGTCAAACAATTTATGGAAGTTGCAGGTCCTAACAAAACACCAATATATATTATTTATCCTAGATCTACGCTTACAAATACGAGTTTCATCGTATTTATATATAAAATATGTGTCTTTTGAAATTATTTGAATTAAGATAACATGACGTTGGCATAGTTAGCAAATTATACAACCTGGAATATATTAATTTCAACATTATCTATATAGTACAATTGCTACATAATATTGATCGGGATAATTTTGTATAACATTGTGTATGTTCTACATAATGGAATATATAACTATAATCGAAACTACAATTATATGACGTAGTTTGTATCATGATTATAATAGAGAGTTTATCAAAGTAATATATTGATATATTGAATTATTTTTAGCAAAAAATGTTGCAAATTTTGTCAGATCGTTCGAATATTTTGATGTTACGGCCAAAATTAGACACCCTTCAAATTATGTGCGTACGTATAATAATCATTAATATGAAATATACATTACGAGTTTATACCACAAGTCATATTTATCTACTGAAATTGGATAATGTTTAGCCAGATATATTTTGTGAGGACACGCTTGTACAATCTTATATACTAACGATTGTCAAATAAATAGCCAAATGTATAATTCAAGCCTCTCAATTGTGCTGTTTCTATCTGCAGGTGAGTCAATGAATTCTGATATTATATGTATAACCCGAGTTGTGTAAACATCGAACAATCACATTATTGAACTGAAAATGTGCAGATAATTGTAATTCTAAGTAATTTAATCAGTTTAGGAATCGGTCTTGTGTCTTCAAATTACTACTCAATTTGAGATTAGGTCAGCAGGTAACGTTGCATATTGCCGTGTTTAGTGTACGGTGATACAGTATTAGGCTAAGAGTAGTAGTCATAATTGAGCCGATAATTGTACAGTTTTCACTGTTTATTCATGCGTTTGGCATGAAATACACCTTTCTTTCTTATTAATATTCATTTAAGTGTCCAATCTGATGTATGATATGTGTAATTATTAAATCCCCAAAGAATTAGGAGTGAAAATCGATGTAACTTTTCCGAATAGTATAGACCTAAATGTGTATAAGGGACCGCTGTATGTTGCACACAGCGTCACAGTATTGTAGATAACGAGAGTGGATGTCCAAAGAGGGCGTTTTGTGTCGTCACACAAAAGGGGGATTCCCCGAGCAACGAAATTACGTCATAATACCATATTCACTGTTTAGAATGCTATGCAGTATGTTTCTAGTATGTTTAGGTATTGTTAAGTGTAAGTAGTTATTATTATGAAGGATTCTATGGAATTAGATCATGGAATAAGGTGTGCTGTGTCAAATAAGTGAATAGTTTGAATTCACCAGTTGTATTTGCCATTATATGCTATGATATATTATGGTTTGTTAAGAAACTGACTTTGACAATAATTTGACCTCAACAATTATATAGAACGCCATAAAGGATTAAATACATTAATTAAGCTTATTATTAGTGAATAATAACAATTAACCAACGGATGTATTTTATGTTCCCGGTACAGTTGTGTACTGAGTAGAGATTACAGAGGTGTAATCTAAATATTGTATGCTAACGATTGTCAAAGAAATAGCCAAATGTCTAATTCAAGAGTCTCAATTGTTCTGTTTCTATCTGCAGCCTATCAAAGAACACCGTCCCTGGTGTGATGTTCACCACGAGCGTGATACCATTTGGGGCAACATTTACTAAATAAATTTGATGCGGATATTACTTGTAATATGTTTATTGATACCTTAAGATTTCGCCAGGATACTCATTTTCCCCTCACTTGGCTCTCCAGGAATAAATGGAATGTGTTACTCTTGGGATTAGATAGTACATTTTAAGCAAAAAATATTTTGTTTCGGAAATATATTAAAAATCCATCGATAACTTTGAAAACTAAATTGGGTTCTTCCCGTCGAATTTGAAATAAGTGCATTAAAAGTACTTATTTCAATTATTATGAAAAATGACAGACAAACTTCTTCCAAGAAGGCTTGACCAATTATCAATAGTCTTCTCAATCAATCTAAGTATCGTTCTAAAGGCAGTATTAACTCTATTGAGAACAATGGAACGATTTCTAAAGATTTGAACGGTATTTCGAATGCTTTTAATGATTTCTTCTCTACTGTTGGCCCCAAGCTTAGTAAAAAATGTTCCTGGGATATAATTAGCCCTTCCAATATCATGGGGCACCCGACCTCAAACAATATTTTTCTCTATTCTGTGTCAGTTGCTGAAGTATGCAAATTTATATATGATTTAAAGCCTGGTAAATCTCCAGGTTTTGATGGTCTGTCACGTTGTTTCGCCTGTATTGGAATCCATTTTTAACAAAGTTATAAATACGCTAGTTTACCCTGATGCCTCAAAAATTGGAAAAGTCATTACTGTGTAAGAAAGGTAATAAGTTACTTCCTGATAATTATACATCTATAAGTTTACTATATTGCATTAATAAGCAGCTAGAATGTATTTTAGAAAAGGGTTTCCGCTTCTTTTTGGATAAAACAATATCGTCTATGATTATCAGTTTCATTTCAGGATCGGTCACTCGACTTGCCATGCATAGATATATACAATGAATACAATTTGTGGTTAACTAGATAAAGGGAAGAGAGTTTTGAGGCTATATCTAGACCTCAAAGAAGCTTTTGACACTGTATTCCGTAATATTTTGTTATGTAAAGCCGAAAATTATGGTTTCCGTGGTAAGGCTTATGCAATTCTTTCTAGTTAACTTTGTAACATAAAACAGTTTCTTGCCAATAATGTTTAACATATTGTCAGCTTATCACAACAGGGGTTCCTCTGGGTTCTGTCTAGGGACCCTTCATTTTTCTCATCTATTTAAATGACATTAATACTGTTGTACCTGATGTTTCTATTCGATTATTTGTCGATGACACCAACGTGTTCCTGTTTAACAGAGACTATACTAATTTAATGTGTGATGCAAGAAGACTCTTACACTTGAATATCGATGATAAATTATTTTGGAGCGATCATGTAAATGAGCTTTGTAAGAAGTTACTCAGTTACACTGGCATTTTGTATCAGTTTTTATCTACTACCCAGTTGTGCTTTACAGTTGTATTATGCATTTATTTATTCCCGGATTGGCTTTGGAATTGAAATTTATGGCATGCCCAATGCTTGTATTCTGCAAGTTATGCAAAACATAATTTAAAAAACGCTTACTAAGAAACCTCGAGGTTACTCTAACAACCTGTTATATAAGAATCTTGATTTGTTAAAAATTGATGATATTCACATAAAATGT
>JAODAI010463069.1:0-14611 GCA_027575025.1 Scotoplanes globosa | reverse complement strand
TTTGACGATCATGATACCTCGCATATCAATGAGTGGGTGTTTTTTTGCATACATCTCAATAATTAGCTTGTGAACACATTTATCAATAACCACCTGTCAGAATGAGGTGATATTTGGAATAGGGATGATATGTGGGTCGCTTAGGAAGCCTATTGATTTTGACGATGATGTCTTAGATATGAATGAGTAGGCGTGGCTTAACGCACAAATCATAAGAAATGGCTTACGAACACGACATCTCATAACTGTAGGTCGAATTGAGTTATTTGGTACAGGGGTTAGGGTTATAACGCATGTTGATTTTGACGGTGTTACTTTGCATGTTAATGAGTGTATGTGGCTGATTTTGAAAATTTAAAGAAATGGCTTGTGAACACGATATCTCAATAAACATAGCATAGGTCAGATTCTGCTGGCAGTCCATTGATTTTGACGATGATCCATTGATTTTGACGCGAGGGAGGGGGGATTTATTCGTAAAACATCGATAGTACCCTTGGGTGGTAATTGTCATTGGGTTGATTTCGATGCAACCTTCGTAGGGGATCCCATGGGTGATCCAATTTCGTTAGTTTTGTATTCGTGATAAATATAGTTTGGTTGATCATGTACATTCGGCATGTATATTTTGGGTACTATCATGCGAGGTAAACTTGTATGTCAAAGTATATAATAATCAGCATGATAAATAGGTTATTTGGTCAATTTAGGCAAATATGGGTTTATATTCACACATAACAAAATAGCTAGGCGAACACTTAAGTCAATTGCTATCCTATAAAAATCACAGAAATTCTCAGATTTTTGTACTTTCCAAGTGCTGTGAATATTTCTAGTAACGATTTTAATGTACTCTATTATAGTACCGTCCACTATGTTAAAAAAAAGCTGATAAAATTTGAAGAAAAATTGTAAAAATCGGCAAAATAGAAAAGTTTTATCGGCCATTTTGTTTTTTAAATCACTGATTACGGGGTAATGATGTACATCTAAGACAATCGGAATGCAACAGGATTAATTACCGTACATTCCGATTGTCTTAGATGACCCCCTAATATCATCCAACCTTTTCCTATCCACCCTCTTTACCACTACTATCCTTCTCATCCAATTATTTTCACACACTTGAATATGCTGTTGCTGGGCACTGGATAGAGCAACAGTTTCAAGCCCGTAAAGACATGCCGGAATAACAGCTTTCCCGTTTAATTTCTTAGAAATGTGCCTGTCCGCCATAACCCCCTCTATATTTCTCCAGGCCATGACCCCTGACTAAAATTATTTTGAAACGAGGGTGGACTGTCCTTTTAAGACATCACTACATATATGCAAATATCCCGGTAACGATAAAGAAGAACATGGTATTACGTAATTATATTGTGCATCATATCACACACAGTGTATATTTGACTTTGAGAACGGCATGGTATTCGACAAGTGGGCTAAGGCTTACCAACATCCCAATAATTGGCAATAACAATTAAAATGATCACCAACAGGGTACCCCACCAACAGCACATACAGCCTAACTGTTACTGTTAATCCATACACAGAGTATACAGATGCAGTAATATATTACATGTAGGTCTAGGCTAAGCCTATGCAAGGCATATGCATAGCCTATAAGGCCTCGCTAGTCCAGCACTAAAACAAATGTAGCTCTTCAGTAGATTTGAGTGGGTGTCACAGAAACGGCAGAAATTAGATTGAGTGCAAGCTACTGTAATTCAAAAAAAGGTAAATACAGTCAATTATCATATTGTAACATACTACTGTAATTCAAAAAAAATTATCATATTGTAACATACTACTGTAATTCAAAAAAAGGTAAATACAGTCAATTATCATATTGTAACATCCAGCGTCTGCTTCAAACATGCTGTTACACAGTATCCCTACGTTATATTTATCATCTATCTTGGGTTTATAAACGTTGTTATTTATCTTGAAGTTGAAACCAAAGTCTCGACAGACTCGACAGCTGTTGTAAAATGGCGTATTGTGTAGCGTAGCCTAGCAGCAGCTTAGGCTAGACAAGAGTCAAAGTTCATGATCTTTCACAATCTTCAAATGTTGCCGATTTAATTATGCACAGGAGAATACCGTATAATTCTCGCATTATTTTCAAAGTATGTGTTACGTATCATATTAACAAAACAGTGCTTTGCATGAGATGATAAATTACAATAATTCGGATACGTAAATTTTATTTACCATGTCATCCAATTATGGCACAGAGCCAGTGACCTCAACCACAATATCATGGGTTCAACTTCAGAGCAAATAGGTAATATGAGATCCAACTTCATGTAGCAGACCAGGGCCCCGATTCATAAAGAAAACTTACGATCAAACTTAAGATTGAACTTACGATCGATTCAAATTACGATTGATCAGAGCGTAAGCTTGATCGCTAAGTTCCGTTTCACGAAATCAAACTTACGCTACGCTTCATTTAATTAAATAATTAACATTAATAGTCGTGGAAGGAGGCTGCAGCGTAACTTTACGCTCGATCCAGTTGAAATGACAAACGAGCAAGCAACACATGTTTATCGCTATTTATCAATTATGTTAGCATAAAATAGCCGAAAAACTATCAATATGTAATCATTTATTAATTTTGAAGCTTGACTGGCTTCATTGGAGTAATAGCAATTAACGGTGAATCACCGCTTTACAATACGTATTAAACTCTTATTTGAAGCAGTTTACCTATTTAAAAAAAAACTATTATGCCTATGTTTCAACATATAGCATAGGCTAGACCTATGGTACTGTGTACTGGACCCGTTCGTTTCTACCTGGCGAATAGCCTATGGTAGGGTCTAACCTAGGAGGCAGCCTAGCGTGGACTAAGGCTCGGTCTATGCTATGTTGTTACTATACTACTACATAAATACTTCCTTTTGAAAGTAATACTACGCATGAATGAACAGCACTGACACGTGATCGGGTCCGTTTGACCCCGATGAACTAGTGTTGTTTTCAATGACCGTATTTGTATCGTTGTGGTTATTCAGACGGCTCAAGTTGCCACTTACCCTACACTAACTTCTGAAAGTGTGTAAATTATCAACAAAGTTTAGGGTCATGGTTTCCTACCCCACTGTGCAATACAGATAGACTTGGACCGTTTGAATAACAGTCACTCCTACTACACACGGTGGAACGGTGGCGAGTAATAGTGGAAAGGTGAAACCATGGCCCGAATGGTGGAGGAAACCTGTGGAATGGTGGGATACAGTGAAACTATATAGCTAGGCTATAGGCCTAGCCTAAATTAATTAGGCTAGGCCTAGCCTAAGCCTAGCCTAGCTTCGACCTAGCCTAGCCAGGCCTTTTCTTGGGCTAGGCCGAGCTATAGGCATAAATTAAATTATACTTGAAATTATTATATAATAGCCTGACCTGCATGGCTATGCATGTAAGCCTTTTACATTTATATGTTCAATATCATCCATGCATAGAGCTACATGTTACATAATATCCTGCATAAACTTACAAGCGGTGGAGCCATTTTTAAACACCTGCAACTACAATGTGCACATGTCGGACTTAGCATAATTATATAGACCTAGGCTAGGCTGATGTACACTGCATTGTTATGGTAGGCTATTCCCATATGCATACTCTACTGATATACAAACAATTCAGTGTTGTCTTGTATATCTAATATCATATATATCTACAGTACATTGTCAGTCATTGCATATGCTTTGGTATACATACAGTACCGTATTAACATGCAAGTGTTGTGATTCCTCACGAACTTCTCATGAATTTCTCGCGACACATCGTGAATTTCTCGCGAGAATCTCGAGATCTCGCGAGATCTCATGAATTTCTGGCTAGAAATTCGCGAGAATTTTTCATAAGGGTAGCCTGATCTATTTTTATTGATTGATAAGGTTAATAAGGCCGGAGGCTATGCCCATTTTTTTACAGATTTAAGCTGCGATACCACTTTTTTTCAAATTTAACCCATCTTTCAAGAAATTGGTGAGGTAAGGTCAGAGGCTACGCCAAATTTTACCGATTTAATTTGCGATACCGCTTATTTTTCAAATTTAACACATTTTTCAAGAAAATGGTGAAGTAAGGCTGGAGGCTCTGCCCATTTTTTTTACAGATTTAAGCTGCGATACCCCTTGTTTTTTAAATTTAACACATTTTCAAGAAAATGGTGCAGTAAGGCCGGAGACTATGCCAATTTTTTACCGATTTAAGCTGCGATATCCCTTGTTTTTAACACATTTTAGCTGCTATAACACACTTAAGTATAATTAATACTTTTTATTTCAAACCATGGATTTCAAGAAAAAAGAAAAAGCATTTATTCCAATCTAGAGATGCTGTCTCTCTGCGATTTCGTAAAGCAGCATAGGGATAAGCTCTTTGGAAAAGCAGGTCATTGCTCGAAAAAAGTAAGCATAGTCCGAGGGCAGTTTCAGAAGGCTTAATTAATGATTGCCCCTATTTGAAATTTTGGGAGTCATGTCCTGTTTTGCATGGAAATATCGTAAATTCATGATGCATCATGCACATGCATTTATCATGCACATGCATTTATCATACGCGCACGTTAGCTACCTCCATGTATTAGTCATTCATACACTGTTGTGTAATCCTTCTAGTTTCTTGTAGTGGGTGATAAGGTCACCCAGCGTGTGTGTTAATTGACTGTTAACATGTTTTGTTTGTGGTGTTCAACCGAACGAACATTTTTGGCAGATCCGATGTCCGATATAATTAAAAAAAATATTGATGTGCTTTTAACCTGGTACTTCTTTATATTTTTATTTGTTGGTTTCTTTGTTTGATCAATACTATAGGTTGAACTCAGAAAGAGCCACTACTGGGCCGAAGCTGTGATTGTGCTTCGCGTAGTTGGAGGGCAGCACTCTCGAACTCCCGAATAATTGAAAAAGAAATGGTTCGATATCAAGGTGCTGGCCAAGAAGTATCTTCTTCAGAAAAGCAAAACAGGTACAGTACAGGGCGATTCTCTGTGGAATCACTTGGGGTTTAAACTCTACCCTCGTCAAATTATCTCACATATGATAATTTCCGGAGAGCTGTTAATTGAGCATCTGGGAGCTGGGTGTGTGTGCGTGTATGTGTGTATGTATATACCACTTTCTCGTGAACACGATAGCTCAATAACCGTTAGTTGGATTGAATTGATATTGATGATAATGCCATCCACTTCATTCAATAGGTGGTGGATCATCGGTCGATTATCATCCGTTATATGAAGATGTGCTGCTAGCAATGGCCCCACAAGCAAGAGATGGGATTTTCTCGATGGGACAAGCAGAAAGTGACACACTTTGCTACAATGCATCACGCCAATCATCACAGGTAACCTTTACAATGTAATGAGCTGTTTCAACGTATTGTAAAGCAATCCGACCCATACATATATTCAGGCTGAGGATATTTTGGGGTATTATATCATTATATACATGTATACATTCCAAGTCACCCGCATTTGTAGGCTGTCACCAAACAAAATTACAAACTCGCATCTGTGTCATACATGGGATATGTATTGTAGGATCAGTAAATTGCTCTAATGGTACTGAATATTCATAAATGAGCTTATTATCAACATGGTAGTTCAATTGCAGAACAGTTGCATTTATTTATAGATGAAAACATGTGGGTGAAAATCCCATCCAAGTTTTAAAATTAAATCTCAGCATGTGATTGGAGTTGCCATTGACTCAAATAAAAAAATAAAAATCAATCAAAAGGACTGTGATTTCTCAAATTAAAAAATCCAAATATGACTTCAATTTATTAATTGGATGACCGGCAACCGACGTGAAGTTGTAATTTAAAAGCCTTTGCTTCTCCCACTTCGGTGGTCGCTTAGCATCGAAAATTAAATAAGCCTTCCTTGTTATTATTTTATTATTATTATTCTAGTTAATATTTGATACAAGATTGCTCTGCCCGTCGGTTAGGAAACCTACTGATTTTGATGATGACACCGATATTAATGAGTGGACAAGGCTTTATTTGTAACATATTGATATGCTAGAGGCTGTGCTATTTTATAATGTACGAGCGAAGTCCTCGCATTTTTTTGTTGAAATTGATGTTTATGTATGGTGATAATACACATATGGTCAGGTATCTATTGCCGAATGGAGACCAGTATGACGCCATCATAGTAGCTAGAGCGGACCTTCACCTCGGTCTGCTTAACCTGCTATGATGACGTTAAAGTGTAATTATTTGTACATGTTAATTGTTTAATTAAATATATATATATATACATGTTGCTGTTTGTCTTTAGTTTCAGGATTACAATGATAGCAGTGTACTGTCTACTGGCCTAAACCATCACACCCATGGTACAGGATATGTGTCATCACCACAAGTACATGTGCCTGTATCAGCTTCATCACCTATAATATCCGAATCCATATGTTCAATAGTAACCGATAATGTAGGCCTATCATTTTCACAGCTCTCTGAAAGAGCAACACGTTCCGAGGAGGTTAGGCGATGCATGTTAGAGAAACATGTAATCAGGATTGAGAAAGTAAAGTTGGCGGTTGCCAAGGAGAGCCTTAAAGTCCAGAAAGATATCCTTCTGGCTTTGCTGACTCTTATCGCAAAGTTCTCCAAACCCACTGAGGAATAATTTGGTCCAACTTTTCAATCTCAATCCTGATTATATTTATATTATATGGGCCATTCCACATCTTGTTTTAAAAGTACTTGCTCGAACAACTTAGATTTTGACTGCTTGATTTGATGTGGAATGATCCATATATATTATGCCTAAAACAAATATATAATTATATGAGTATGTGTATGAATAATCGCACACACAACGAATTAACCTTTCAAATATTTATTTATTAGGCAATAAATATTTATAATATGATTACATATACCTGCTGTATATTAATGGAGATAAGATTCAACAAAGGTATATTATGAAAATACAAGACATATAATGCAGTGTTTCAATGTTATTTCTTTATTTTTCCATTCAACACTTTATGCCAATGCATATTATTTCAGATTATTCATTATTCTAGTGTGCGAAGAAATTGTTAATAATATCGGTTCAGACCGCAGCTCCACCGACGTTGTCCACGATCGCACATACTTCGTCTGGACCTGGCAGCACTGCTTCATCCGCAATGATATCGCACGTCCTCTTTTGTTCTAGGTGTAGGCCGTCTTCAAGCAAACAGCTGAACTTATTCTTTAGCTGACCATTGACTTGCTCGATCAATGCACGGGTCCTTGTCTTTGCACTTTAAATGAAACAAATAGCATCATTTTTTTTATGAGGCTTCATCAAGCAAGCAATATGTAAGGCTTAAATCAAGAGGCTACTTACTCATTGAACGCAGTCTCTGCAGGAGTAGCTGGGTTCAGGACGGGGTCATTAGCCACGGTTGAATGGCATAGCCGGAGTCTCCAATATTATGACACGAAAGTCACCATTCTCGTAGTGCTGACCGATTTAACTTTCATCCAAGATTCTGCTGTCATGGGTGCTTCCCGGCCAACTTGCAACGACATTGGTGATTTTTAATTTGTCATTGCACATCAGGTGCACATTTATGGCATGCCTACCCTTCCGGCTAATATAAAGGTACTAGTCCGAACCGTAGTTGCCATCCATGCAGTCCAATTAGTGTCCCATCGACAGCAGCCACCACCCGGGGAAATCCAGCAATGGGGTAGAATTCTTTCTGGGATTTTCCCACCTCAGCTGGAGTTGTAGGGAAGGTGATTTCCTCATTCCTCAAGTGAGCAATTACTACCGAGACCCTCCGGACCACTAGTGACACCGTTGACCTGCTACAGCCATGGAATACCGTACACTCTGTTATCGCACTCTTACACCCACTGGCATAAAAGCGTAGTGCAATAAATACTTGTAGGCTGGCTGGTAGAGCGTAGCTCCGCAAACTTTTATGTTGTAGTTACGTTAAGTTAAGTAAGAATTGATCAGGAAGGACTCAGTCCTCATAATATGATACCGAACCTCCATCACCCAGTGGACAACATAAACCCGTCCACAGTCACACAAATATATATCAAGACCATTCTTAAAGGCATTGGCACTAACTACGTGAACCAATGACTCCGGCAAGCCATTCCACTTGTCAACAACTCTCTGAGAGAAGGATAACTTCATAACATATAACCTGGAATACTCCTTACGTAATTTAAGACTATGAGCTCTGGTACCAGAATAATCAGACGGCGTAAAAAAATCACCAAACTTCAACTTATCAAAACCAAGACATTTTTTAAATGCCTGAATAAGATCACTACGAACACGACGAAGTTACAAAGTAGTTAGCTTTAGATAAGTCAACCATTGCTCGTATGATGGAGAACTAAGGGAACTAACTAATCTAGTAGCCCTTCTCTGAACACGCTCAAGAATAATCTTATCATTAGATAAGAACGGATTCCAAGCTTGAACAGTCTAACCATCTGCTTGTTTAATCTAACGACAATATCCTTATGGAGGAACTTAAAATGACGCCTGATCAACCCTAAAATCCAAGTAGCTCTCCTCGCAGAATCGACACACTGCTTAGACGGCTTCAACGAAAAATCCAAATGAACACCCAAATCCTTCTCCGTCTGAACATCTGCTAAGTTTCTACCATTGACATTATAAACATTCAGCTTATTCCGACTACCGATATGCATAACCTTACATGTTTTCGACGTTGAAAAACATACCCCTATCCTCCGACCACTTACAAATACTATCCAACTCCAACTGAAACGTAGTCGTATCTTGCTCAGAGCAAACATCACCATAAACCTTAGTATCATCAGCGAACTTCTTGATACCTGAACTACAAACAGCCTCGTCTAAATCATTAATATAAGGAACACACAACAATGAACCCAGTGAGCCTATCTATGATGTGTATGCACCCCAGTCTGGTAGATCTATATCTCTGATGCATATCTATATCATCTTATACTTCAAATGGGCATCCTCTTGCCCTAAATATTCTCTTTCGTCGCAGTGCAATTGCATTTTCTCCATCACATTGCGAAACAATAATAAGCATCGCCATCTTTTATCAGTAAATATGAGATAATGATGTTACGTGCCGGAGAGGATCACCGTGACAGCAGCCTGAATCTCCCTCTGATAAGTCCTAAGTTTGATTTGGATCAGTCCTTAACTGTACTCTCGATCCGACTGGACTTACGCTTCATTTTAACTCGGATCAAGGGTAAGTTTTGTTTGTGAAACGGAGATACGATCAATCTTAAATATATGCTCGATTGTCGTATTTACCCTCGATAATCACACTTAAGATTGATCTTAACTCTTTGTGAAACGGGCCTCAGAAATGACACGCATCCCAATTGGGATACTGTACCTCAACAAGTAAACACACTGATATAATTCCAATGTAGAATGGAAACCTCCTTCAGGACATATTCCTAACCCTGTGAATTATAACTCTGAATTGGGAAACTGCCTTCCAAGGTGACAGCCGGCTGGCTACATGAAGTATATACCGGTAGCGATTTTTTACTAGTCGAATCGAAGGTAATTTGCATATCAACAATGTAAATTTTATGCTGTAGAGCAATCACATTGCTGGAAACGGATGACGCGTACCGGGCCACGCCTCTCGTCGAAAACCCACTTTATGCTACATTTTTCTACTACATTTTGAGGTCGGATTATGAAAGCCCGATATCGATTACGTAGGAGGGATGGAAATTTGGGTGAAATCCCTGCTTAACTGTTGCCTAATTTAATACCTAAACAAATCATGTATCAATAACAACTTACAATGTTAAAATCTGAATATATTCACCCAAAAATCTTTTGTATCTTTTCAACCGAAGTCCAAAAACACTTCCCCAATGCGGACATCAGTCAAATTCGTCTCAAGATGTCCACAAAGATACGTGATGAGAAAAAGGCTTTCAAAATTTAGATTGATCGAATTCATCATGATAATTTAATTATAATTCAACAATATTGAGTATGGTGCGCGGGTCATTCCATGCCAAATCAACCGGGTCTGCCAGTACCGCGTCCTTCTAAGATTTTACTAAAATCTAAGAGGCAACTAGAAAAGAATAGGCTCTTAAAATTGTTATAAATTAGACACAAAATGTCATAATGGTGGCCATTTTCCACTCTGTAATAGTGAGCGGATAAGACGTAACCTGGCCCAAACTTCCTGAAAATTGGTTGATTTGCCATGGAATAATCATAACCGTGTCAATGTATCCAGCTATCATCAAACCAGAAGAATACATTCTCCATGAAAATTTTGCGAGAATTTTTCACAAGGGATTTTGTTCATTGTTGATATACATGATATACCCCATACGTGATATATGTCGGGGTTCGCCGCACCAAACCGCCGGCGGCCTCCGGCTGGTTACCCACTGAGATACTTGTTACCGTAATACAACTTTGTGATTTTCGTCATAATGAGAAAATACAGAGTCAAAAGTTGGCCGTACATTTTCAAAAATAATATGGTGAAATTTCTGGTTTGAATTTGTTACTTCTGGTTTGGGCATGTTATTCTACTAGTTCATTTGAATGAACTTAATTTATTGATGATTTGGGTGGATTTTTTTCAACCACATATTATAGGTATAGACCTATTAAAATACAATCTTCTCACTTTCATAAAATGTAAAAATCAACATTCATGTCCACCACGGCCAACCATAGTCGTCAACTTGGTACATGCAGTGGATCCAATAGTTTATTACCATTATTCGCAAAGACAGACCTGGTGTGATATATAAGTATTTATAGCGTAGTGCAGCTGATGTGATTAACCAGGGATATGCTTCTAGTAGCATATCCCTGCTGTGACTAACACTGATGGGCGCTTAGTGTCATGTAATGTTATACTCTTGTTGAGAGTCGTTGGTTGAAATATGTATGTGAAGTTCGGAAAACATTAAAGTGTACGGTGATAGAGTCCTTGAGGTCACCATTGTCATTTATAATTATGAGTTGATTTAGTGAAGTTGAGTTCAGGAGAGATACGTTTAAGGGGATGATAAGGTGGAAAGTTAGTGGAGTGTAGTAGGTTATGAAGAGGGAGGGGGTTATTAATGATGTTATGGATGTAGACAGCGGGATGGTTACTAGATAATTTTGAGATAATTATTGAAAGCAGAGCAACATGATTTGGGTATAACCGTAGCAGGCATATATATTAAGCAGATGAATAGTTTTACTAATTTATGGGGAAAGATATCTGGAGATGGGAAATCTGGTGGGGAATTTCGAAATATGATTTAGTTGGGAGCTCCGGTCCGGGGAATGCAGAGGGGGATATGCCAGAGAGGCACGTATCAAATAAATAATAAATAAACATCAAAGATTTTGGGGCACTTATATTATCCCAGCATATATCAATGAGTTTGAGACTGTGGATCTGTCTGGAGCTCAGTAGCAGCGCCTTCAAGTGTGAGCAAATCATTGGGTGGTCAGGATCACGGGTGTTAAGCGGGTGGGTAGATGTGGTGGATTATATAAGGGGATATTATAATGAGGCTAGGAGTCTTATAGAGTGTTTGATAAGGGGACGCATGCGAAGATAGTATTTATTCTAGAAAGATTAGAGAGACTTACTTCCATAGAGACTGAATATATCATATTTGACAGATATTAACTAGTATTCTCTTATTATTACTGGAAACATCTAAGATTGGAGTTGTATCTCTATATATTATGTTGGAGAACCGTTACAACATACAACACTATTACCACATTATATTATGTAATTCCGGTTGTAACTTAAAGGATTTAACAACACACTTAGCATGGCTGTACCTAATTCCGATCACTTAAAAACAGTTTCCAAAATATTAATTAAAACAATACGTAAAGAGATTTTTATTTTTAGCACTAATTATTCTTTATATCTTCCTCTTTCACTCTGCATATGCCTCGAACAACCAGAATTATGAAAAAGTCATATAAATTTAAATGCAAAACGATGTCCACAAAATATCAAAATGTTCAAAGTGTACCAAAATCCGATCACTGTGAACTGATTTGTAAAATGTTGATCTTTTCGATCATCGTATTAAGATTTAATGTCATGTACCAGTTTAGAACACTTCTTTACTATCAAAATCACTCCCGACTTGATAACTTTGATTACAAAATCGTGAAATTAAGGTTATACAAATTTTAGTTTCAAGCAATATTTTCAAATAAGGTTCACAATGCCAAAAATGAACAATTTATGATAACTTAAAAAATAAAATAAAAAAGTAGATTTCTACCGACCATGGCCTAAATCGATATTTATTGAAAGGTTTGGCTTTTAAAATTTGCAAAAATCTTCGGTATTTTTCAAAATATTCGCTGTGATCGGTATTTGATAGGGATCGGATTTCAGTACATCCACTATACACTATAAGCCATGGAGTGGGAGTAACATTAATTCGCCTTTATTATGTATTTATTATGTATAACTTCGAAAGGGCATAACACTGCTTTATTATTTGTTGCCAAAGATCGCTGAAAGGTAGAAATGACCAAACGTTCACACACCTAATAAACTGACATTGTAAATTGGAAGGACTATTATACATTATTCATCTTCCATGGCCATCTAGGCTCGAGTTTGAGCGTTTTCCTGCTGTCCGTATTCCTGTGTCGGTATTGTTGATTACTGGTTCGTATCCGTGACGTACAACGAATTCATGGTTTTATGCACATTGTTTTTATGAATAACCCCTGTGTACTTTCTTTAGGCTTACAATTATACAATCGTAATACGTATAATGTTAACATACTATATATTTTGCAATATTGTATTATTGTAAAATACAGCGCTACGGTAAAATACACCGTAGGTAATATAATTCCCCCCGTACATCATACGTATTCAAATTAACATTGTTGACTTAACTTGATTAATTGTCAGCATATTCCTAAAATACTAAATTACTGTATAGTTCCGAGTATGTATTTCCCATTGGATGAAGCTAATGTTGTTGCATAGTTTATTTGCTTTTATACCGGTTTTGATTGCTGAGTAGTGCATATTGTTTATTATGTTATTATTGACGTACATATTGTACGATGTTGTTATAGGTGGTTAGACTTTGGACTTTCCATTGGTTGTATGCTATAGGTAAACTGTCATTACATCATTTCATTGCTTTTGTGTGTATATATTTGTGTGTTGCGTTTAACTGCAGTTCTCTCAATCCCACAATGTCCCAAGCAAACATTAATTTGGAATAGTGTTTGTTTTCCATCAAATAAATACAAGTAATTGAACATACATTGCCGAAAAGCACTCCTGTTACAACGTCATTAAAGTAAAAAGCCGTAAATTGCTCAGGAGCGCTGGAAACCCAACCTGTACGATAAGGCCAGCGCAAATTGGTAAGATACAACTCAACTACAACACCACATAACTAAAAGTTGTGAGCGAGTCGGCAGCAGTATGGAAGCATTGGCCCGTCATAAACATGGGATTACGTCGCGAGGCAAATATAATTACAGCACGACATATATTATTTACCTCGCGAGTCAATTGATTTACTACACGGTTGTAAATAATTACAACACGGTTGTAAATAACTTGTAAATAATTACCTCGCGATGTAATTATTTACAACCGTGTAGTAATTATTTAGAACCCTGTAGTGATTTATCACAGATTTGCTCACAGTAATCTATGATTACAGACGACGCTGAAAGGCGAGTATCAACCTGTTTTTTTTGTGTAGGTAAATTGTTATACGATATGGCTGTGTGTCAATATAGTCCTATTACCACGGTGTGGTTGAGTTCCCAAAATTCCATGATTTACAACATGACTAAGTTATTTACGTCGCGAGGTAATTATTTACAACGCAGGGATACTACACGGATCTTAAATAAAATGTAGGCAATATAATTACATGTTGTGTTGTAATTACGTTTTGGGTTACGCGGTTATAATTGCGTCGCGAGGTAAATAATAAATGTCGTGTTGTAATCATAATTACCTCGCGACGCAATTGAATTGCCTCGCGACGTAATCTCATGTTTATGACGGGCCAATGCTTCCATACATGTCATAGGATGTATCGTTTTAATATCCGTGAGGGTAGACCTATTATATATATATACGTTTATAAGGGCTGGTCCAAGTATCCGCCCGTTGCGTATGGAACATTCAGAGATTTTGAATAGATCTGGTTTGGATGTAACACCTTTTTCATAACAATTTTAATAATTACATTGTTGCGTACAGGAATGGAAAATAACTTCAGCAAGTTTGAACGTAATTCACCATTAATTAGCGACTTAGTACTAATTAAAATGTGTAAGGAACGTATGGGCAGTTCCGTACATTCGGACGTATACAGATATTACACAGTTTGATGCTGTAGCTGTCTATCAGCACTATTGTAATGTACTTTAGTTGTAAGGACAATACGTCACAATAATCTTGATAAAGACGTTTGTTAAAAAAGTGGCGTTCAAAAACTGAAAACTTCAAACATCAATATATTGAGAACGGATGGCCGATTTGACTCTAGTTTGAAGCATTTTATAGATAATTTTCTGATCTATAATATCAACTAACATTATTTACAA
>JAODAI010462958.1:0-14612 GCA_027575025.1 Scotoplanes globosa | reverse complement strand
ATTAATCATTTAATATCAATCAATCAATCTCAGTCATCTCGATCAATTGATATTCACAATTTCATGTTCCATTATTGTAATGTTTGATTAATGCTGTATTTACATATTGTGTAAATTCCGGCTTTTTGGTCTAAAACATACATGTACACGTACCTTTTGAAGAAAGACCTGTAACAAGTCAACAATTTAAAGGATGGGTCATCCAGCATCCGGGGTATATCTAAATTGGGTTATTTGGTCTTATTTGGGTTGGTACGTATCGAGTGTCCATTGTCTCACATGAATTGTATGGTATTATGATTAAAGCTCTGGTTTATCACAAGTACATTGTCACAACCACACTTAGTATTATTATATAGGGGCCTACACCATATCCTACATAGCTGTTTACTCACATTACACTTTTACAGAGGTTTACAGTTTACACATGCTAAATGAAGTCAACTATTGTATCTTCTACAGGTGATTATCATTATCCTGGATCGGGGATTATCATGGATCAGGGATCGATCGTAAGCAATGTATAGATGGCGAATTATGTCACGGAGCTAATATAGTTGTATTAAATGCTGCAATCGAACATCCCACGGTTTTCGTGTACTCTCTACTAGTTACCTAATTTACCCGTGTTACATTTTGTTTAATTATGTGCGATAGTATATGATCGTTACTTCTTTCTGGCTTTATCCCAAGCATACACGGGGCGGGGGACATAATACCTCTTGACATTTTTACGCTGGAATCTCGACATACATATTTTTTTCTTTCATGTCTTTGCCCACATTCTGACATGATTCACGTCCAAATCGGACATTCGAGCCATGTAGGTGTTGAATTTTGAAATGATATGTTGTAAAAATGCACAAAATCTTGTGAATGAATATTTTAGGTATTGCAACACTGGTATTTGCATATTGATTGGCATAAAACCACAAGGACGACCAACCACCATCCGGGCAGAAAAGTGTTTTGAATTCGCATGAATTTTTGTTGTAGTTCGCGTTGCCATTTTTTTAACGTGGAGGCACTATGGCGTGGCCTACAATAGCCGGTGTCATTACCGTCGCCGTTAATGTCCTAGTCTGTAGGCAGCTTAAGTCTAGATTGAGTTAGCACAAAATTGATTTGTGACGAAATTTCGCAGCGATTGCTCGCCGTCGCATCGTGTTTGGTGTGTATACACCTTTAGCCAGATTAATGGGCGACATTTTTGTCATATCTCAGAATATAGTCCTTCAAAGCATTTTGAATTGCATTTCGGAGGTATTTGTCATAATTTTTTGGTTTGCTAAGAGGCATATTTAACTTTTTTCCTTTAAGACTCTCTAGCTCAAAATGTAAGTGCACTTGGTATGGATTTTTTAAACACGACAATTGATGAACTCGTTAGTAATCCGACGAGAAGTAGTATGAACCTGTCGCAAACTTATACAAGATTCCAGAGACCCGGACATGAGCCACACATTAGGGTGTAAGTCAATGGAGCAGATAATGGTATGTATATACACATGTAGTGTTACATGCATGTGTACCATGCATATTAAAATACTAAGTTTGACTTTTCACATTGACCTTTGACCTTGACCTTTCATCGTATTTTTCCGAAATTATGGGAGACGCCAAGACTTATCTTAGTGTATCTCCATGCCGAGTTTAAAAAAAATGGGTGAAACGGTTTAGGAGGAGTTCGCGACACATTTTTGTATACACACACGCACACACGCTGGGGTGACCGCACATATTTCTTGTTAAGACAAGAAATCAAAAACTACTGTGTTGTATTTAATTATTAAACATCAACTGTTACCCAATGAGTTGTTAAACAGCTCTTGTATGTGACAAAGAGTCGGGTAGTTATGGTGACACCCTTCATAATGGACTAATACAAATATGTTTAGGGGCCTACTTTTGATGATGTTAAACATTATTTGGGGGACCTATAGGTAAAACAATTTCTAAACCGAGAGATACAAAATAATAATACCAAACAACGCATAACAAATAATATTTTGTATTTCATTATTTAACCTCAACTGTTACAAAAGAGAGATAACATAATATGTTTTATATTTGGTGGGGACTATTCGCAGACAAAAAAATATGTAGCTAAATCGTTGTAGCTATTCGCAATACGGTGGCTTGCAATACGGTATTAACCAATCAGAATACATTATTTGCAATAACGGATGGCTGGTGGTTGTAGAATCACCAATAACAGGCAGAAATTAACGCATTATCTGCCGCCCTGACATTGCCAGTAAGTACTGTGATTATACTAGTCTTTACGTATACTACGTATCATACATAGCATGCATGAATACAATTTGTATACTACAATAATGTTTGGAAATACAGTACAACAAAATTAATGAAAGTCTAACAAAATGGCAGAGTGAAATGGAATACTGCATTATAAAATCTTAACAAGTGATGGATGGACGGAAAATATGTAGGCCCACATTTTCAGCAACCTTTTCACTTTGTGAATTCAAAAAGACTACAGGCCTACTGTAGCTTATTCGTGAGTTGTCTGGAACACAACTCCCTCTATAATACTTCACAAATACTGTCCACTATGTAAACACGGAATGTTTCTATCTGGCAAATAAAACTTGAAAGATGTTTAGAAAGAACAAATTGCAACTTACAGAACAATGATTAATATGAATGACCCATATTTAAGAAATAAACTGCAGTTGGGTGACTACTGTTGGTGAATAAACCGTTGAGACTATAACTTTTGTAAATAACGGGCGAGACAATTTTTTTTCTGCAAATAGCCACACGATTTAGCTACATAATTTTTTCTGCCAATAGCCATGCGATTTAGCTACAGCCATTTTTTTCTGCGAATAGCCACAACGATTAGTAATATATTACAATTCCACTCGTCAACAACTCTCTCAGAGAAGGAAAACATCTAACCTGGAATACTCCTTACTTAATTTAAGACTATGACCTCTGGTACCAGAATAACCAGACAGCGTAAAAAATCATCAAACTTCAACTAGTCCAGGAAAGTTTATGGAATTTTGGTTTTTCATTTTTGAATATTTTTAAATTATCTTCCCAAAGGTAAGAAACTAAATAAAATTGTAAAATAAAGTACATTTTACATTAATTTGGTACAAGAACAAGGATTGGGGTCAGGTAGTAATCCCAAGTTTTTATTCTTACACACATAACGGCCACCAAAACTAACCTTGTTTTTCACCAAAGTTAGGAAAAAATAAGGATAAAATATTCTTAGAATATCATGATAACACCATTAACTATCTTCATGAATCGTTTCCTGGTCGATAACTAGTAAAATCTCTCCCTATATAGCATAGCGAATCCTCCTGTTATTTCTCTTTACCAAATATCTATCATTCTTAAGTTAAACTAAAGGATTTGATTTGAATTTATTTGCACCCAGAACATACGGTACATCTAAACACATAAAATATAAGAAATGCATGGATGGACAGAGTAAAGTCCCGAAACGGCGAAAGACTTGTTTCCACAGTGGTCCCTATACACAAACACACTATCCGCGCGAACCAACGACTCTGGCAAGCCATTCTACTCATCAATAACTCTCTGAGAGAAGGAAAACATCCAAACATCTAATCTGGAATAATCCTTACGTAATTTAAAACTAGTGCCAGAATAACCAACGTAGAGAAATCATCAAACTTCAACTTATCATAGTCATGACCAATTTTAATCACATGAGTAAGATCACCGCGAACACGACAAAGTTCCAAAGCTTTAGATAAGTCAATCGTTGCTCATACGACAGAGAACTAAGGGAACTAATTAAGTAATAGTAGCCCTTCTTTGAACACGTTCCAGAACTACCTATCCTTAGCTAGGAATAGATTTTTATGATAGTTATGAATATCATATTCCAGATGAGGCCTAACCATCTGCTTTTACAAACTAATAACAATATCCTTATGGAGGAACTTGAAATTACATATATATAATCAACCCTAAAATCCAATTAGCTCTCCTCACAGCTTCCATATGTCACTGTTTAAATGGCTTAAAAGAAGAATCCAAATGAACACCAAATCTTTCACGTCTTAACAAAGTCTACTAAATTCCTACCATTGACATTATACACATTCTTCTTATGATTCTGATTACCGACATGCATAACCAGTATCACTTATCAACGTTGAAAAACATACCCAAATCCTCCGACCAGTTACAAATACTATTAAGCTCCAACTGAGACCTAATTGCGTCCTCCTGCGAGCAAACAACACTATAATTGGGCCATTCCGCGGTTACTCGCGTTACATTTGAAGGGGCATTTTTATATTTCAGACTCTATAGCTTTAATATTTGAGCATTGTAAACTATTTTTTTCATTGCTAGTGTTGTACTAGGCACTCAAAGGTTTTTAAAACCGAAAGGATTTTTTTTTTAAATTTTATGGGCCGTCAAACCTTGGTTACTCAAGTTACGGGAAAAGGACATGGTACTTTAGTAACTATTAAAAAATCAAAAGTGTCCTCGTACTATAAGTGGATAGAGAAAGTGTTATCATCCGTTTTGTAGCTAAGGGTATAGGGTCATTCTCTGTCAAATCACCCCCAAAAATTGGAAATCTAAACCCGGACATTATCAAAAATAAAAATTTCAAATATTAGCTTGATCGGACAAGCGGTTTTTCAGTTACAGCATCCTCAAATCATGATTTTGGCCAAATTGGCTGTGACGTCCAATATTTGAATGACATAACTCTTAAACTAGTTTTCCGATGTTAATGATGTTAGCTATGCTTGTGTCATTGGAAAGGAAATTCATCAAGGATTCCAAAAATGGTATTATTTTTTAGGTAGGGTCAAGTTAAGATAGGATGACCTTTTGACCTTTACGTTGACCTTGAATTTGATCTTGTGGATAACAACTTTTTGTAACGATTTTTGGCAACAAATTTTCCTATGCGTGCTCTATATAATATAAAAAAATTGGAGATATAATATTTCTCTAACTCATTTAAAATCAAGTCAAAGATATAAATGCCATATATTTTGCATTGACCACTGTGCTGTAGAGTAAAAATCCAAATATTTAGTGGAGTTTATTGAAATTCCACTTAATTTGACTCTACAGCCCAGAGGTCAATGCAAAATATATGACATTTATATCTTTGAATGGATTTTACAGAGTTAGAGAAATATTTTATCTCCAATTATTTGTATTATACAGCACACGCAGCAGGACTAAATTTGTGGGTAAAAATTGTTACAAAAAGCATGTTATTATTAAAGATGTTTTCTATTAATAAGTATTTTGTTGTAGGCCTATAGTTTAATATTAAACTCAAATTCAATTTTGATTGCCATTTTTTTGTTTTTGTACCATGTCACATCTGAACGTAATACAATTTTAATAATTTGGAGATTAAGATGTTGAGCAAAAGTGAAAATTTTGCACATGTGCATGCTATTCTGGACCCAACAAATATGTGGTAACACATTGTCATACAGTGTGTGTATATAAAAAAATACAGAGCTTACAGAAATATGCAAATGTCACATTCGTCACAATGGAATCGTCCTTGTAGGTAATGGGTATGAGAGTTTTCACTGTGACTCTATGGGCTGGAGTTGCAGTCAGATGAATAAATGTGATTTGTGAAACGTTGATCTTCCTTGCATTTCATATATATATTCGAAAGCGCTCTTAGCCTGATTCCGTTTTAAGAATGAATCATACGTTTATAAATTGAATGCATTAATAAATTATGAGATGGCGCTCTTCACCTAATTCCGCCAAAGAACGAATCATATTAGAGAACAAATTATCACGCATCCAGGCTTGATGACTCTCTGTGGACCTATTTCAGGTGGAATCGGAGTCACAGTTGTTGTGTGTTTGTAGGTATGGGCTGGAGTCACAGTCAGCAGGCCTCCACGTATGAAAAATGCCAGGAGAGCATACAATGCTCTCCTGGAGAGTTGCAGGAGAGCATATAAGCTCTCCTGGATATCATAGTCGCTAATAATAATGGGGAAGGAAGTGTTCTAAAGAAAAAACATGTTAGGACTTGGTTGGGTTTTTTTTCATATTTTTTTTAGGAGCGCCATAGAGGGCACTCCTCGGTGCCTGTCAGGAGCGTTTAAGGAGCGTGATCACGCCGGCGCTCCTCAAACGTGGAGGCCTGAGTCCGATGACGAAATGTGATATTGATACAGTATCCTATGCGTATCAAACATGAGGGCGCTCTTAACCCAATGCCGCTTTAAGAATGAAGCATAGGTTCATATCCAATGCATTAATTAATACATTATAAGAGTGCATTCATATTATACACCAAGGCTTGATGACTGCATACATGTAGACAGACTTATACTTCAGATGGATTCTGGTCACCGTACAAATTTGTGTGTTTTAGGTCAAAGGTCATGTGAGGTCAAACACTAAAACTATGTGTTCAGTGTTTGACCTCAAATGACCTTTGACCTCAACCAAAATAACAGGTCTTGTATGCATTGGGGTCAACCTTAATACCAAGTTTGAACGTTTTTTTACTGTTTGAGAAAACAAATTTACAAGCCATTTACCAGGCTATATCTGTACTTTAGTTGTAAGGACCCTACATCACTTTAGTCTTGATAAAGACGTTATTTACTCTAATTTGAAGTATTTTATAGTTTGAAATTTACTCTAGTTTGAAGTATTAGATAATTTTCTGATCTATAATTACCAACTAACATTATTTTCAAACATTACAATCCCTTTAAGGCTAGGGTAAATATTTACAGTATTTGACCATTGTTGACCTATGACCTTGACCTAGGAAATGTGGTTAATGTAGGGCATACTCTTTGAGGTAAACGAACGTACCTACGAGGTATATATGGACGAGACTTAAACTTTTTGAGATACCGTGCGTATCACAGACTATGACAAGCCCATACACTCATGCATTTGACTTCCACCAAAACAATATGGTTCTTTTATTCATTGAAAGTGAACTTATATACCCAGTGTAAACTTTTTTCAGATTTTAGCTTCTTAAGATACATGTAGTACTAGTACTAGAGTGTTGCAAAGTAACAACTGTGCCAATACTTGCAGTGTTTGAAATAATCATGAAATAAAGCAGCAGTGCCATTCGAGAAATAGATTCAGACATGAATTAGTTACATCGTATTCTATCATATTTTCCTCTGGTTTGGGACGTTTTATAAATTGTATGTTGATTGGTAACACATCTTTTATGGATTTGGATGGCTTTATGTTTCATCACATGTAATTTATTATTCCATTTGCCAGGGGCCCACACATCATCCATACACCTATACCTCCTTTGAACTTCACCACAAGCAATAGTGTTCTTGCAATCGTTGAGGTGAGCTTACAAACTAGGTATGGAATTTGTCCGACTTGAAACTTTTGGAGAGATGATATTAAGCTTTAAATGATATCACTTATTGTCTGTACAATCCTTCATTATAAGTTTACCTCAACGAGTACAAGAACCCTATTGCTTTTGGTGAATGTTAAATTAAACGCATTATCCCCCATTAACTACTTGAATATGTACATGAAGATTACAGTAATTGAATTCATTGTGCTAAATGTACGATTGAGTACAAGAACCCTATTGCTTTTGGTGAAGGTTAAATTAAACGCATTATCCCCCATTAACTACTTGAATATGTACATGAAGATTACGGTAATTGAATTCATTGTGCTAAATGTACGATAAATGTTATTTCTTCTTTGTCTATTTTCCAGATGTTGTATGCTGTAGTGATACTATCATGGGTCTACGTTATATATGCAGGGCGACATGCAGCGTTGGCAGTATATCCAGAGTTCAACACTTGAACAGAAGGCCCGGTCAATCTACGGTATTGTTGACTGTGCTCTATTGACAGTACTACCTACAATTGAAGATATAGTGCCGCTACTATTGCTCTCTGGTACGTGAACGTAACCAAGGGTAACGCTGTGACGCAACGGGCTGAGCAACCGCCTGCAAGCCGTGCTGGAGAAGGACGCAGGAGAAGAATATTTTAAAAATGGTTCTTGTTGCATTCTCGTTTGATGTTCAGAGCAAACGATTGGAGCATGGTCAACAATCCAGTGATCCCTGCTAGAAAAAAATCGGAGAACGCCGCTATTTTTATTAAACCCGGAAGAAGAAGATTAGAAATGAGCCGTTAAACGCAATTAACCGACCCACCAACGTGAAAGTACCAAGGGTTACAATACAGTGAATTTGAATTATTAAATGCATCAGTATTAAAGTAGTACGTCCATTGTACGTCCATTCTAAGGCAAACATCAATTTCAATATCGATATCAATTTCTTCGTCCATTCTATGGCAAATATCAATTGCCATTACAACTTCTTCCCCTGAGGTCGGGATGGATTCCGGATGACCAGCTTAACAAAGTCGCATTGCAGATCTTCCAGCAGTTTGTATGATTTCATGCGCATTGTTATGCTGTCCAGCATAATAAGTAAAGATTAATCCAAAGCTGCAGTATACCTACATTGTAGCACAGCACAGCAGGGATTAACACACTCTAGGAAGTCCATCCATTGTTCAAACTTCCTGCTTAATAGCTATACATTTCAGAACTGAGTAATGACTACTGTTGTAGTTTAGTCGCAGGGGCCCCTGCCAACAATAGTCGCGGAGACTTCAAGTTGTCAAGAACAGAGCAGCTGGCATCATTGGAAGAGTAAGTCATCGTGATCTCATCTCATCAGTTCTGGTGGATAGATCTGCACTGGTTTCCACGTGACTACAGAATCAGATTTTAACTACTGACGTATATATGTCTACAAGTGCCTCCACCAGTCTGTGCCGATATACTCTTCGGGATATCATTAATATTACCAACCGCATTGCGAGGAGCACAGTGGCTAGGTGGTTATGGAGTCGGGCTTGAGTGCCAGAGGTCCCGGGTTTGATTCACGGCCGAGCGCTGTGTTGTGTTAATGGGCAAAGGCACTTTATCCCTTGCCGCAGCTTTACGGAGACTGGAAAAATGAGTACCAGTTTTGCTGGGGAGTTACCTGCGATGGACCACCGTCCCATTCAGGGGGAGTCACTGGCTCTCATCTGCTTGCGCTACAGAAACCGGAGTTTGGCACCGGCACCTGATGGGCCGTCGGAGCCCGGGGAGGATTTAACTCTTTTTTTAACCGCATTGCACACTTCGATCATCATCTGACAAGTATATTCCTGTTTCGAAGCCTTTCATCAAGAAAGTTGGAAACCTGGCTTTCAGTCACACTGCTCCAGAACTATGGAACAAACTACCGTCACAAATATGGAATGCTTGTTCCGTTTCTACTTTCAAGTCCTCATTGAAAACTTATTACTACAAGCAAGTCTATTATTAATTTTGTTCAGCGCATTGATCTTTGGGATAATGCGCCATATAAGCACCGACATAATAATAGTATTAGGGTGCCACAGTCGAAGCTGTGGTGCTGCTATTGTTATAAATTATCCACCGTATTCACCGTAATCAATACATTATTGTCTGCAATGTAAGGTGTAGTGCTGTTACCACTACATGGTGGTATGCGAACACATCATTTAAGGGTAGCACAGTGTATTTAGATTATAAATTAAACGTCGTCTGCAGTGCCAGGTTGTAGTGCTGCGATTTATTACTTGGTTACAATTGGTTTTGTGAATTGCAGAGAAACTACAAAATACTCTCTAAGCCTGACAGACTGTAACTTTTAGTTCCCAACTCGAAATATGTGTTTTTGCATAATTACCGACTGATATGAGTACTTGGCTACTTATTAAGTGCATGTAGCGCAATAAGCGTATAACATATATAGGCATCATATGTAGTAGCATAGTATATATCTCTATCAGGCAAGCCTCTCTTGGCACATGTTTTTAATGAAATATAGAAAATAATTACAGAAATACCCAAATTTAGGTGTGATACCTAAATGGGCGATTTATTACTTGGTTACAATGGAAAGCCTCTGCGAGTATTGGGAAAATGTAGTTTGTGAATTGCAGAGAAACTACATAATACTACTACTCGCAATAAGCGTATATCATATATAGGCATCATATGTAATAGCATATTATATATCTCTATCAAGCAGGCCCCTCTTGTCATATTTTTTAATGAAATATAGCCTCTCTTGTCATATTTTTTAATGAAATATAGAAAATAATTACAGAAATACCCAAATTTAGGCGTGATACCTAAATGGGCGGTTAAGGAGACTACAAAAGTCCAGGAATAGGTGGTACAGTCTACAGCGCTGAATACTTAACCTTTAATCAAGATTGGCCTGTATACTTAAATATGCGCTTATCAATTATATTAACATAATTATCCATGGGGATTCCTGTTAGTATGCCACGTGACGTCACCAGATCGCGCCCTCTATGAGCACAAACAACTTAACTACTATACTTAATTTGCTACTGCTGTTGAATTAGTGATTTATTTGATCTTCGTAAAATTTCAGTAATTTACCAGCATCGGAGTTTGAATAAATTTTACATCGTTTTCAATACAAAGAGTGTCTTATTTTTCAGTGAATTGGGGAAAATATATATAAGTGGGTTTTGAAACATTGTTTCGAGAAAGGCGTTGGAAAGTCCAAGGGTAGAGGGTTATATATATGTCACCTGAATGGGCTAGTCTCCCAGTGGATCAGAAACTGACCTTCTCCATCACTGAAAAGTGCACCATAGTGGTCTATGTAAACACTTTATTTATTGTAATTAATAACCATTGCTGATTGGCTGTACACAGTACATGTGATGTTACCAGCATCCAACTGACCACCAAAATGGTCGCCATATTCAGTTGTTTCGCAATATTATGACGTCGGCGTAGATCCTCTATATGCACAGCAAGTATACCAGTATTTGTAATATAACCATTGCTGATTGGCTGTACACAGTACATGTGATGTTACCAGCATCCAACTGACCACCAAAAATGGCCACATATATAAATGCACAGCAAGTATACCAGTAGTCACAAAAGTATAGTGCTACTAAACTAAAATCCAAGTTAGTGATGATGTGAATCTATATGATGCTTCTGGTAGAGCGTTGGACTTATGATCGCAAGGTCAGTGGTTCGAATCCGGAGTGATGATAATTATATTCCAGTGGATCTAACTGGTATACCAAAGGCTTTGGGTGACTCATACAGACCTCCATTAAGGAGCGCCGGCGCGATTGCACTCCAAAGCGCTCCTGAAAAGTGCTCAGGAGAGCAATTGATTGCTCTCCTAAAAAATGTGATATGTGAATGCAATGTGATATTAATGATATATAGTCTGTATTGTGATAGAAATATGGACCAGCAAAAATGTGTGGAATGTTCAGGAGAGCGAAAAGCTCTCCTTAATCTCACAGGAGCTGAAACAACATCTCTCCTGAGATTCTCATACGTGAAGGTCTGCTCACATAACCTTTGCGTTGAAAAGGGCCAAGAGACCTATTCATTCATTCATTTTGTATAATTAGTATACTTTAACGCAAAAATACTTTCAACACTACCCACTCTTCAACCATTACTACAATCGGTATGATGCTTGTGTAAAAATAACATAGATAGCGCCCTCGCTTTGCGACAATTATCGCCTACAGCATGATACGGGATGTGTATAGATAGTGCTACACTTGTCTGCTTACGCAGGAAGCTAACAGTTACCCAGTGGGATATATTTATATATAACCAGTAAATTAAATATGTTCACAGGCTGAGTGGTGCTTGAAGATGCCAAGTACCAACTTCAGTGGATTGCAGGTATGTGTATCCAACAAAATATATATTCACATTGGACCTGTACATATTATATTCCATTCGTTCTAGCTGATATACCAAAGACACATATAACATATGCGTTGAAAGGGGCCAGGGTAACCTAATCGTTCAACCAGTCTCTCGAATGAACTAATATGTTACCAATATATGTATGACCTATTTAAAATACAACTTGGAATATTTTCTTACAAATTCGAGAATGATACAATAATTCTTTCACATTTAATTTAATTGTAGCCTACCCCCATTTCAAAGTTTGATATGTATGATATCCAGTTATAATATTCATCGCATTCTCAGTCTGTTCGCTTAATTCAAAATCCGTTATTGTGGTATCACATTCTGGAATAATATCCCTGTTGGCATCAGATAAAAAAATCACTAAATGCATTCAAAGTATCACTGGAATCTCCATTCTAGTTCCACGTTATGTAGCGTCCTTCGGATGATGACGTAGCATGGCGGTTCAGAGACAGGTCTACATGTCTTGTTATAATAGCATAGCCATCTGATAGTAAAGAGTAGGGAGTTATCCTGGATGGCCATTCATTGTATTTGTTAAAACCCTCAATGGGACTTGAATGTAATTAACCACCTATCTGGTACTAAAATAAGTAGTATCGGTGCTAGTGTGCCATTAAGAAATTATCTTGCCCTTTCTCTGTTTTCTGAGAAAAAAATTTATTTTCTATTTATTTATGTATATATTCAATATCTTCATTAGCCTATTCATTTAATAGTTTGTAAGTAATTCATAGATCCCTATTAATTTAATAGTTTGTGAATAATTCATAAATTAAAGTTGTATGCATTCATTTGAATATTATGTATAATAATAATAATATATAAATAATATATTACAAAACGAAACAAAACTTATTCTTGGTATATGTGTCAGCCATGTTGGATAAGTGTGCCATATTATTTTTGAGTAGAGGTCAAAAGTTATTTTGAGATCAACAGATACAAAAACCCTTAGTTATGTGTTGGTTTGTCCAAATAAAGTATAATCTTTGGACAATGTAGACACGCTAATCGAGAAGTTTTGTAACAAAAAAGTTATTCCGAATTCCGAGCACATGAAGTACTGTATACAAACTCTAAATTTTCTGAATGAGATAATTTTTCTAGAATTGTGTTCTTGACATTCTATAAATACACTTTTACGTTGGAATGACCTTCTACGTTGGAATGACCTTCTACGTTGGAATGACCTTCTACGTTGGAGAGATAGAGAGAGAGATATAATTGCTTAACGGCACATCAACAGCGATATTATATTAGTGCTAGATAGGTTAATTATAATTATAGTCACAATGTTAACGATACAACAAATAAAGGGAATGACCATCCGGGACAACTCCCTCGTCTTTGCGAAAAGATGTCCAGACTAGAATAACGAGACAGGTAGTCCTTCTCCGGGACCGCCATTTAACGTCCTCATCCAATGGACTCCTCTCACCAGGTTTAACCTGTGAACCTAGTTACCGGGGTGTGGCCACTGCCAACTACATTGGATTGACCTATGTGTGACCTTTAAGGGCAGATAAGAAGGTCGTAGAAATTTGCTGTTTTTTACTGTTTTTTTTAACAATACCATACGTAGAGTTTGGGAGAAAACGTATTTACAAGCCACTTAACAGGCCAATTATGTACTTTAGTTGTAAGGACCATACGTCAGAATAGTCTTGACAAAGACATTTGTAAAAAAATTGGCGTTCCTAATTTGAAAATTTCAAACATCAATATATTGAGAACGGAATGTCCGATTTGACCAGTCTAGTTTGAAGCATTTGGTAGATAATTTTCTGCTCTATAATGTCAACTAACATTATAAACAAACTTTACAATCTCTTTAATGTGAATTCGAAACTGTCTTGAATTTCTCAATAATTGCTTAAGAAAAAGGAAAAGTTAAAAGACGGAAACTATTCAGTCCTTTCATTTATCAATATTTGCTTAATAAAAAGGAAAAATCAAAAGACGGTTCAAAATACTGTTAATTTTTATATTTTCTGTAATAAATATTATGAAGTTCGATTTAAGAAATCCTATAATGAATTTCGCGCAAGTGTTATTCATTATTTTGTTACTGATACTTTGTATTATGTGTACTATTCAGTGTAGGCCAATATTGAGAAATCATTAACAATGTTTTGAAAAGTAAACTTTTACAAGAAAAAGTGAAGATAAAATACATCTGAGAAGTTGCCCATCCAACTCTGTATATGTGCAGATCATCACTACACCTGTATTGTATATGACCACATCCGATACACCATTATGTGGGTTGGTAAGCCATCTTTAAACTTGAAACATCAATCCCAGATGTGTAACCTGTTAACTTATAAATTATCCGCCCCATTCACCCAGACACGGTGGATGATACATGCACAGCATAGCTGGGTGTGCGAATTGCCACACACAAATCATACCCAACTCCAATTTCATATTTCCGAATTATATTTCAACAATATCAGAACATCAGTACATTTTGTATATGGTAAAAATGTGAAGACAACTATAAGATAACAAGATCTGCAGGTAAAAGGAACTCCGACCTACCGTTTCTCACGTATTGTGTCTGACTGTGCAGTCCAACCGGCTGCCTTGATAATAGTGACGATGTTATGGGTGAATGAAGCGCATAATTTATAGGTGGATGCTATTCAAACGGCCCGGTAATCTACGCACTTTCAGAAGGTATAGTATAGGGTAAGTGGTAACTTGGGCCGTTTGAATAGCTAATTTGCTTCCCCGCTTAGCGTAATTTTTCAGCGATCTATGGACGAGGGTATCGTTCCTGCGGATTGGAAGTGTGCAAA